>CAJNOP010000456.1:104267-136946 GCA_905250075.1 Rotaria sp. Silwood1
TGTGGAACAACCAGACAGCGCTTCCACAAATGTGGAACAACCAAGCAGGGTTTGAGCACATGTGGAACCGCCGAAGAGGGATTCAGCCTATGGGGATCAATCACACAGGGGTTCAACAAATGTGGAACAACCAAAGGTGGAATGAACGAAGATAATAAAATCCACTGTTCTTAATTCAATACGACTTTGATTGTTGATCGTTAAAAAAATTGTCATGCACAATCTTGATGATCGTTAAGAGAGAGTGTGAATAAATTACCTTTTAATTTAGATCATTTTCAATATTTTTTGTGTAAATATCATACATAATTCAGATATATTGTGTTGAATACGATCATATGCTAAAAGGTGAATAATTAAGTTACGTATTACGATCACTCATATCATAGTTCGTTGACTCTTCACTTTACATGTTCATTGAACAATTTTTAATTTATCTATCTATTGGATGGAATAAGACTCAGTACTCTCGTTTGAGATTTCGTGATTTAATGCTGAATACTTCAACCTTTTCAATAAAACCGATTGAGTTACAAAAGCGTTTTTCTTTAAAATAGCCTCACAGAGATATTGAGAACTATTGTATGATTATCTCATTGAACAACGTAGGGGACAGAAATAGCGGTAATTTACACATTATAGTAACGTGTTTTTGGTATGTTTTTGAAAAATTTGAAACCATTCTTATTTATGCATTTAACATTCCAAAATGTTGCGCTTCCTTTAGATGATTACCTAACAATTCTGCTGTGAGACACTTTTGAAACTCTAAAAGACATCGAAACTGGTATTCGCCATGTTTAAGAAGATAACTATGTGGTTTATTTTTGTTGAAAAACTCGACGGGTACTTTGGATATTTTGGCTTTGTGATCATTCACAGCATCTCTATCAGATTTTAAACATAATTGTGATTTGGTATCTGGGTATGGGTGGGTGTGGGATGTGGGTGGGGTGTGGATGTCATTGCTCTCTTTACTCAGATCCACACCCACCACACCCACGCCCACACCCACACCCACACCCACCCACACCCAAACCCAAACCCACACCCGGACCCTGATTAATGTATGGCAATCGATTTTTTTGGTGTTCGCTGATTGCTTTTGGTTAATCAACACGTATAAGAAAATAGATCCTATAACAAAAATGGCAAATTGATATCCTCACTGAGTTCAAATTCCGTGATTTCCACATGCAGCTCGCGTTATGGGTTGTCAGGATTCCATCCGTTCTTGCCACCACGTCGATCGTGTGTATGCCTGGGCCAAGGTAGATCGTTTCGAATTTACTGCTAGGAAAATCAGTGAGGGTGGCTGAATAGTAACAAGCACCGTCGCGGCTATCAAGAAACAAACTCATATCTGTTGAGACTGAAGGGTCGTAATCAAGACGCTGTTCAGTGTTAGGGTAGAGTCTGTTGGATATGAGAATACGCCCATCGATCATAATCCGAACCCAATTCCTTTTGTATCCATCAACCACGCATTGCCCTTGGTAGCAAATCTTGTAAAGCCGAGGTCTAACGTGATGAAACGATAAGGAGAGACCAGGCACTTGAGTGAAGATTTTCGAGGGGCTATTCAGAACGAATAAACTATTGGGCTGGTGCTTGAAGTAGTATTGAGGTGGCTGAGCAAAAGTAATTCGGTTATAATTTTGCGAAACTTTATCGAGATAGATGATATCGGTTGAGTTTTTATCGATATTAAGAGCCACTGTCAACCAGTGAAGCGTAACGAACAGCGATGTTAAAAATAGCATGCTATATTGTACTGCTTCGACGAGAGAAAAAAACGTATAATTATTTAAATTGAAGTAATGCAATGCGCAAGCACAATAAATCGTTGCGATAAACCCAAGTAGATCATAAAACGTTCGTTAAATTGTTGAAGTATGTTCTTTCTCAAATGCTTTACCTGAAACAGATGATAACTGAAGAACGTGTTTCGTTTTTTCCAACCTTACTTAAACCTGAAAGTTGTGTCTCTTCTGCTGGTATTTTTATCCGAATAGTCAGCAAAGGTAATCAAAATGGATGAAATCACTGTATATAAAGTCTTAAGATAAACGGCTCTCAGTATGGATCTGTGTGGATTGAGTTCTTGGTATTGGCATGGTTGTGTGTGCAGGTTATTATGACTGTCTCGCTGTCATGCACTCTTTCAAACACACTAACAACCACTCTGGAAACAAGAAAAACACAGTGTGCTTCACGTAATTGGGTGTGGGTGCGGGTGGATGGGCCTGTTGCATGTGGGTGTGGTGGGTGTGGGTGTGGGTGTGATTGTTGATGTTTCATCTATATATCAATCCCAAACCCACACTCCCACACCCCCACCCCCACACATCCATACCCACACCCATCAAGTGGAGTAAATTGGTTATAATGATCGAAACGCTTTACTAAAAATCCTGAACATTACTTTATTGAGTAAAATTCTTGAGATTTGAACTAGCTGATAGTTTCTGATCAAATGACTTTTGCATTATCATCAACAAAACTCTACTGAAAAAATATCTTTCCATGTCTTCAAACTTTTGTCAAAGCTCATTAGATACCTTGTATCAAAAAAGCCAACAGATTTATAATTAATCTCATGACAGTGATACTCAAATCAACCCATCAGAAATCAGTAGTGTACAATACAGACTCATATGAAAAACATACTTTCTTTCCTATCATATTCTGAGTTCACTAAACCTCGACTGTCGTATCACATGACGTCTGTTCATCAAATCCGAGCAACTGTTAGATTGTTCAAAACTCCATGCACATAGGAGTATCAAAATTTTATGTTATTTTTTCAACACGACACAACAGAACAGAAATACATTGGATTTATTTTTTAAGAATTGATTTTTCTCATTAGTCACAACATTGTTTGATTTTTAAAAGGACAACATTGATATAGTTTCAAAATGCTTCATTCAACGTCGCATGGTTGTATTTAAACTGAAATTTCCAGGTTTGACCGTGGCCGTAAATCGTTGAATTAGCATTCGTCGTCGACGAAGTATTCTTTCGTAAAATTTTTTCTTAACGCCACTTATCGATGCAAGACAAATAAAAGGAAAGAGAAAAATGACAAAATAACAAAGAAATGTGAAGTACTGAACCGCTTCGACTCCAATATCATTTGATAAACCACAAAAGTAAGCTATATTAATAATACTGAGTGGAACGTTGAAGGCCATATTAAGAGAAGATAGAGACATGAGCTGTATTGTCATTTTGCGGTGCTTGCGCCATTGAATTGGTAAATGAGAACGATGCTTCTGCCAGAGAACTCGAAAAAGGAAAGCCAAACTCAGCAATGCTTCGAGAAATGTTGGTGATGCAATATTGACAATCCAGTCCCACATGCCCATGATTGGATCATATGCGTAGCATGGGAGCCAACCGCAGAGTGGCAATGTGTAGTCGTAAGTATTTTCACAAGGAAAATAATAAATGGCATAAATATAATAAATAAAAATATATAGGATTAAAAAAAGTAATGGGAAATAGTGTATTATGATCCGTTTCTTTCTTGTTGATATCCATTGATCATGAAATACGATAATATGCCGTTCAAAAGCAGTCCAAGCCATAAGTATGGCTCCTCCATCGTACATACCAATATTCATAAACCACCACAAGAGACAAATCGATGGATTCGACGGAACAACGCTCGAATGAGCGATAAAATTGAGATAAAAAGGAACATCAATTAATTGAGAACCTAGGCCAAGAAGCAATAAAATAACGAGAACATGATTCTTGATGTTAGAGCGTAAGCTTCGATCACTAAGGATACAGAAGAGAACAAAAAATGCACAAGCTGTGGATGGAATATCAAATAGAAGAAGAATCCAAAAGCGAGCAGTACGTGGTAGAGAGATTTCGGTGCTGGAGACTGAGATGTTTTCCGTAGCATTCGAAATTTGGTTGTTATCCATAACTGAAATTTTCAAAATAATCAAAAAATAACTTGACAGATCAAAATAAACTAGAATGTACATCGAACATCGTCTAGCTTTGACCTATGATTATCTATGGGATTCTCTAGAATGGTGACGCGTGAAATCATGTCAAACAAGTTGGAATTCAACCAACTTAACTAAATTTATCGACTTAAATTCGGTAAGAGTCAGCGAATGAGTGATAGTGAGAAATATTTGACCGTAAAAATAAATACGTAGTTGCTCACTATCGTTTTGATGTATACTGATAACCTCTTAATTGAAGTAGCGTTCGAAAAATAGATTTCGCCTGTATAATCGTTACAAGAGCTCCGCGGGAAGTCATCAGACTAATAAAGCTAATAAGATTCGAAATATGATGCATTTGTAGAAGACGGGCAGTGCATCATTTTATAAACTTTATACTGAAACCTAAGACACTGCTATGAATAGATGTAATCGGTCTGCAAGAACGAATTGATACTTGTGAGTACATGAAATCGACATGGTTAGTTAATGAATCATACCAAAAGAAAATGTATGGCAGAAAACGTTTTTTTAAATCATCAAGGAAAATAAATATATAACATAGAAAAATTCAGTGTTGTCTAAATGAATGAAAAGAAAGTTCATTTTTCTATTATCAAATTTTTATTGAATTATTTAAAAGAAAGGAGAAAAAACAAGTTGTATAGTAGCTGTGATATAACCAAATAAAAATAAGTGTATCAAAGGTTCAGTTTTTAGAACGGCACGCTTTCTAATACATTTATCTTATTTGATATATCTTGAGTTTTTGTCATCGATCATCACAGCTTTGATTTAATGAGAAAAACGTGAAAATCCAAATTTAAACTTGAATAAAATCTAACCGAAAAAGAAGTTGTCCTCTGATACACTCAATCATGAGGAAGTACATCTTATAATTGCTGATAATCAGAAGCAATGTTTTATTTATACTTGATATAAAACTGGATATGAACTAGATGGGTATTCCTTTCATACGTAGAGTCCTGCAACTTAACAGAATGATTTAGAACTCGATATCGAAACGAATGACAAAAGTTTGGTTGAGTTCGGGTTTCGCTAGGAAAATATGCTCTGTATTTTCATAAACTATTATGCTTTTGTTGATCCTTGTAACTCAACGAGTTTGATATGATTAGCGATCGTATAGATTTGTTCGGAAAGGGTCGAAAACTAAATGTTAAAACGAGACATTATTCAAAATTGGATGACTTATTGGTAATGGTGATTATAAGCACTTATAGTTCAATCTAGATTTGCAACCCATTGATAGTGTTGATCAGTACTGTGACTCGTTCATGCAATACGCTACTTCAAGCACTAAGTATTTATTTCAAAATTCTAAGCAAGCGCTTATATCACGTTGTAGGGCACACTCAAAAGTGTAAGACAACAGGTTTTCTTACTCGGAACATTATTTCTGTAAGTCTTTTAAATCTATAGACTCAGTCCTAACTGCCATATTACCCATTGCAATTTTTTTCGTGTTATTTTACAGCATACTTTGTACCTTGGTGTTTATAACTCCGTAACCTCTCAATCAAATGTTTTGTAAACTATTATGGGCTATCTGTCCTTCGACAAAATAACGAACTTTCGTCTTTTCTTCACGTTGAAAACTTCTGAAAATAAATCTTGATCAATACTGCTATCACAGCCTTAAATTCTTGTTTGCTCCCATATTTCTGAATATGATTAATTTCAATCATAGTTACTCGTACATATTGAGAGAACATTTTGAACTATCTAATTACTCTTGAGTTTAGACTCAGTTCGAAAATGGTGAAAGGCCTTAGATCTGTTGTCGAAATTTATAGATGTTGTACCAGAAATTTATCAAATGACACGGTATATACCATGTAGCCGCCTAAGATGATTCAGTCTTTCGGACTTTGACATATTTTCAATGGACTTTACATTAAGCAGATAGTCCGGAGTAAAAAGCGATCGTGTAGTTCAGAACAAAAGCTCATGATTATATGTTTCTTATCTACAACAATGATAGGCTTTATTACAGAGGGGAAATTTAACCTTCACAGAGACCTGAAAAATGTTTCCAGGGGTTGATGCGATTGTTAGAAACTAGGACCGCAGAAATTTCTGTTTAGATGGTGACACAACCGATTCAGATGTGTCATGAATCAATAAAATAAAAGATATCAATTTAGGTTAAAAATGAATCACAGCGTCACGTTTTGTTTTTGCTCTTCTTACACGAGATACGATAGCTTGAAGAACACTGTTTAACCTTTGAAAAGCTCATTTGATGCTTTACAAAATTGGCTCATGGAATAGTTAATTTGAAGATCGTCTCTCGCACGAAATTCGAATTTAAGTAAGTGCACTCAAAAATAAGGCTCTTCTTATGTCATAGTTTTACGAGATTATAAACCCTCTCTGGAAGCTCAAGACTTTTATCGAAAAATGTCGTTTTTATCGAATAAATTGAACTCAATAAATTACGCCAAACGGCATACAAACAAGCTTTTCAGTCCTCAAAGTTTCCGAGATAATATAAAAAACATTGTCGAAAATGTACCAAAGCATAACGTTCGGACAAGCCGAATACCTAATATGAATCAGTGAAGATTCCAACCAAGAACTATTACACAAGTGAAATTCTATTGTCATGGTTACAGCTGTTTCATCTTTCGTAAACTTGATACAACTAACATTCACCATATATGCCATCAGTTTAGTACAGCCTTTGGAGCAAGGCCGAAGCAACTCATAGAAATTAAGATTCAACGTCGTATAATTCACGTGGACAAACAATGTCATGAAGCTCTACTAAATTCTATGGAGTTGTCATACTGATTATAATTATCACGTGCTCAACGAACAAACTGACATTGAATTTTCTTCTTCAACTAATTTATCCATAAAGATTATTCATTTTTATGGTGAAAAAGAAACGAAAGAGGAAGTACGTACTCTTTTAGCGATCGTCGCTGTCAATGAAATGGGGTTCGATCATAGTACTATGTAATAAATAATTAGGTCAGTATCAGTCGAATCAGATAGATGCACAACAATAGACCGCAATGCTCAAAGAAAAATTTCTCAGAGTTTTTATTAGTACTGTGGAGAAATAATGCAGAAAGCGTTTGGAAGTAACTAACAATGTATTCAAGAACAGAGGATATCAAATATAAGTACAAATAAGAATGTTCAGTAGATTCTTACACTTTCGTATAAAATGTTATAGCAGATCACGTACTAACTCATCGAAAAGTTTTTCATACTTAGGCTTCTACTGACTGAAGGTTTTGCTACTTCACAATGAATATTATTTCATCTTTTCTTAATATTTCGATGAATCGAATAGGTGACAGTTACTATAGTAACGGATAAGATCGTTTACTTGTCTATTCGATAGATCACATTCTCATTTCTCACATACCGTACTCACTCTTACGCTATACGGTGTGATTGAAATTTGTTGGGAAGTGAACAAGAAATACGTTTTTGTTAGACTTGCGTCTAGTTGTTGCTCTTCCGAACCAGAGGAAAAGATAAGATGTTTTTTCTCTTAGCGATCATCTTTTATGTCACTCAGCCTGCGCTCGACCGAAACACTATATAAGAAATAACGAACTCATTATGAACTGACTATAATGAAACAAATTTGATTCGATTTGATTTCGATCTCTTATTGGAAGAAATCGATTCATCAATGATAATGAAATAGAAGTAACTAAACAATAATAGTGACATTCACTAGTCTTGTTCCTTCTAATTCGTATAAAGTTTCGATGAAAGATCCTGACTTATAAACCTATCTAGACTGTCATTAGAATGTTTTGTACTTTTTATCTGAAACATGAGATAGGATAACTCATGCATTTATAATCATTCAACTATACTGAACGCATACGTCGACGAGAAAAAAGAAAGAATCAAGTCAGAGATACTACCAACTGCAGAAAAAATAACAAAAAAATAGCGAGAGAACAGCAAACGTAACTATATTCTTTCTCACAGAGTCATTACTAGTTATAAAATGAACCGTGATGTTTCAAGACTTTTACGTCAATGTTTCTATTTAGCACGAGATAAACTTACAGTCCATGTTTTCACAAAGCATCAATTTTTCATCTTATAGAATGTAGCATAAAGAAACATAAAGAATTTTTATTATTTCTCTTTCAATCAAAAGTTTGAGATACTTTGTATTTTGACAATGTTATCTTTAGCGAAAATAAACAGAACGCGTGAAATTAAATCATTAGCTACAGAACTAAACGAACTAGAATTTAGTAGAAAAATTTTTGAACTATTATTGCATACTATAACTTCGTATAATTCATGAGTAGGTTTTATTTATTACTAACTGGAAAAATAGCCTATTAGAAATTTCAATCTCGATGGACTTCGTTTAGAAAGAAAATTCAAAACTAAATAAAATTTGAGTGGAAAAAAGTGTCATCAGTCACAACAAAGTGCATCTTACTTACTAACTAATTGTTCATATGTCATACTCAATGAAAAATTATAAAAGAAAAAAAAAACGGAAGTGAACGTATTCATCAAAAGCAACATTGGAAATCTATGATGATCGCATTCTATAGTTTGGGAAATTTGTTTTAAGTCGACTCGAGCATGTCTTGCACCTGAAAGACAGCATATATTTTTTATTGTGTGCTATCATCGAATGCATTGCTTTCGGTTCACAGTCACTCTTCTTCTATATAGAGCCACTTATTGATTATTCAAAAAATTGTTGACATGAGTTTCCTCTCTTTAATTTTTTACAATGATCAAGAGAGCTGTCAATTCAAGTGACATTGTCTTCTTTGACGTTCTCTAAGGCACTAATAAAAACTCAATACTTTGAAGTAATGAGCTCTTTTGGAACGATCCAAAATATCGTTTTTCACATCACCCAATGATTTCTTGTGGATTAAAAATCGATCTTAGAAAAATATCATTTTATTGTTGTAAGAAAAAAACTGACAGAGCAGTATATGATCGCTCTTGTTGCTGAAATTCACTCAGTAGATTCACAACTTCAGTATGTCATTACTTCACATTCAACACATACTTACAAAGAAGAGACAAAAAACAAACAGTGAAATGATTGTACAAAAGCAGCATAGGAAGATGAGATGATGAAGAAGAAAGATCAGCAGGACATGATGAAAATATCAGTAAATTTATGTTTATTTGCAAAATAAAACAAAAAATGAAAGTTTGTTAAAGAAAATAATAACTTTTAATGAAGCAATGCATAGAACCTCGAAATTTGTAAGATGATCTACTCGTATTTGATCTTTCATGAATAACTAATATTAGTCAGTTTTATTTGTTTGTACTACATTTTTGTGACTTTGATCCTATGGATCTCGAGTCACCGATCAGAAGTGAAAAAAGTTTTCTTAAATTCATTTTTCAAATTCAATACGATGAATTGATCATATATATCCATTTGACTGCATAAAGTATATATTCATGTAGCCGCGTCTGCAAATATTAATGTGAAATGAGGAGTTTTTCAAGTGATATGATAGAAAATTATATAGTATTTTGTCGTTGATTTCACTATTTTTGATTCGATATTTATTTTCAAATAGGTTTTTAAATTATAGTTTGCGTAAGGTAAACGATAAAAATAATAAAAAAAAATTAATTGTGTTTCTGCCAATTAAAGAATGATTTTTTTCGACAAGACGAAAACTTAAATCAAATCAATTCTATGAGTTAATAAAAATAAAGCACACGTTTTTTTCTTGGAAATAAAAAAATAAGATAAAATTGATTTAGAAAAAGATTTTATATCATTGTGAATTCACGAGTATAGATCAGAAATTATTATTATACAAATGCTTATATCGAATTCGTTTTTTATTGAACCGTCTTGTAAGAGACTATGTTGGACTTTGTTTGACAATATTCAGATTTGTTTAAAAAAATCAAGTCACTAATAGATTGTGTAAGTCATCTACCTCATAGATTTAGGTGTTTTTGACAGTTTTGAAACTTTTTAATGTTTTTACTTAAGTATTTGTCTAAAACTTGGTTGTTACTGTATATTGATCATTGCACCGGGTGTTCAATCGCTACTATTTTGTTGTTAAATATCTACAGAGGCGTTATTTTCGACGAGTTATTGATAAAACACAAGCTTTTCATTCCCTCGACTTTATGGAGGATCATATGAAAAAGAATAAAATGCGTTTCTGTGTATGAGTCAAGGTCAAAAAACATCAGAGGTGAAATTTATTTAGGCGTAAGTTCTAAAGTTTCTCCCAAAGTAATTGAGACCAGAAAATCCATATCTGAGGTCGGATTTTACATTCGGCCTTTCCGTTGACTAGGAAGGCGACCAATCAGAAAGGGTAGGGTGTAGATGTTAGGCGTCCGTGCGGTTTTTGTTCCTTTCTTGACTTAGACACCACACCCACACTCTCAGAGAAATATTGGTAAAGTTCGACATGGGGAAAGGATTTGGATTCAGGTTGGAATAATGGATTTGTAAAACATATGCATACATCTGTTGACCCTGTAGGAGAAACTTGTGAGAAGAAAAATGTCAATGACCATCTTATTCATCATGTGGCTTCAGTGTTTGCAATTGGGGAGCGAATTTTACTTCAAAATGAAGTTGAAAACAGTTCAACAGATCATAGAAGAAAATCAAAAATATATCTGTCGGTTAGATACGATCATGGAACAAAACAGTAAAATATTGTCTCAGAATGATAGTATTGTTGCATTTTTAAAAGACTATCAAGACAATATTACACATCTTTTTAGCGTTAGTCAAACGAACCAGAAAGTGCTTTTAAAATTTTTATTCTAGTGTGGTTTATTTTTTGTAGTGAATTTTCATTCGATGTATCAAGAATCGATAACTAAACCATATTGAAAGATAAATAAAGCACTGAATGATGTTTCTTTCTTATTCATTAAAATTTCATAGGTGATTAAGACATCATAAACCAGAGAGAAACAACTGAGAAAAGAAAAGAAATGGTGAATTGAATAAAATAGAGACATAGGAAATGTTGGCCTTGAGAAAAAAAAACTCTGCTTCGTTTTTCCTTATGTTAGAAAATGCATTACTGTTTTAAGTCATATTGACACATTATGATTATCAATATGCCATAAATAAAATGTTTTGTTTTCAGTTTTAATAATAATAAATGTGAAATTTATTTCTAAATCAACGGAATTGATATTTTGAGTGTTCAGAGACTCGTCTTCAGAGGATGTGGATGTGCAAGCAGACAAGAATGAGATCCACATCCACACCCACCCTTCATCTCCTTGTGAAACAAGACCTTCAAATTGTCTTTCACAGTTATCATGAAATAATTCTTTGATTAATATTCATACAATGACTTTTCGACAACCAGTGATTTATTTATTCGGATCACGTCATACATCAAATATTAATAGTGATCAATTAATAGAAAATGATACAATACAAGAGTAAGATTTAGAATTGAAATCAAAACAAGAATTTTTTTTTCGTATAGTTTTTATTTAAGTAAAAAACAACAAGAAACAGTTGAACATTTAAAACATCCACCAAATCGAACAGAACGTAAAAAAATTGACAATTATATTCATTTATGTAAACCAATGGTTACTCTTAGTCTTAAAAAATATGTTAATTCAAATGAAGCGGAATTTCAACCGTCTGTACTCGATTTACTTGTACAATTGCTTTTACTCCGGGTTAACTAAACAATATTATTTGTCTTTATTATTAAGAAATATATTTCTTTTTGTCATAGCTTTATCTGCAATAGAACCAGTTGTATATGATTTATTTCTTGCTCGACTTAAAACTGATAATAAAGAATTAGAAGTACAACAAATGTTTATTGTTCAAACATTATTTGAACTTGTTCGATATAATAAAGTAATTCAATATGATATGAAGAAATAGGATAATTTATTTGTTATAGGTTTTGAAATCGCTAACATTAATTGTTGGTAATGTTCGAAGTGAAGTTGACAAATGGAAACGTCTTTCACGACTAATTATTAATGTACTTCTTGTTCATTTACAATCAAATGTTTTGTTTTTCATTACATTTTAATTTTCTTTGTATATAATTTTTTGTAGAATTTCAATCATCATACAATAAATCGATGGTTAATGAATATAAATATTATTCTTCGATGTCTAATTTAAAATTGAATTGAAGATGCTATATTATCATGATGGAAAGATGCGTTGTCATCAACAAATGATACATGTGATGAAAGTTTTAGTACATAAGTATCAAAAATTATTTATTATAATTATAGAAAATTATTATTCGAATTTTTTTTTTGTCATTTAGAGCACTTCTTCCTATTTTACATGATGTCATAATACATCTTTTAACTAATATTCAACAATCACATGATAGAGTCGATATGACATTGGTTTCTCTTACATCAGATTATCTCTATTTACTTATGTATATCGTTGAAAATGGTAAAGAGTTATTCAAAGAAAATACAGAATATCATAGAAGATGTTTACGATGAAGAGAAAAATAAGCATATAGGCTGAATAAATAAAGTTGTAGTGATCAAATTCTGCTCATAGATTATCGTCTATTAAGGTGAACATTGTCCTAGGAAACTTCTATTATCTTAGCTTTGAGATCTACGATTTACTCATTAACTATTTTCAGAATTTACCTATCATTATATTTTAACTAAACAATTTCGAACAATTGTAAATGATTTTTGTCAATTATTAATTCACGATGAAAGTGATGAAATAGTTCATTATCTTGATACATTTTCATATATTTACCTATATTAAGTGAATATTTTAAATTACTTTGATCATTTTATTTACTATTATTATTACAATGAACACATATTCTTAATATACTTGATTATATACAAGAAGCATGATGGTCATCAATGTTACCTATTCCTACACTATCATCATTAATAACACATTTATCTATTAGAAGACAATTACAATCATTTTGTGATATGTATTTGGTCTTAGACCTTGTACATATCTGTTGCAAGTCATTCTATTGTTGAATCAGTTTATATAGAAATTGGAAAATTTTATTATCATTAAAAATTCTTCGTACACTTGAAGGAATACATTTAGATGAAAATGGTCTTTTATTAGTTTTATTAATTGAACAATTTCTTACATTATAGTATATATCTATATGCTGTTGAACTGAATTAATTGTTGGTCGTCCTATTGAAATGATGTTAGCACTTGATGAACAAATATTAAATAATTAATTAATGTCTAAATGTTTACTAATTATTTTACCAACATTATCATCATCACAAAAAATAATAATAAAAATAATATTAAATCAAATGAACTTATTGGGTCTCTTATACAATGTTTAATTGGAAAAATAAATTATACATCAGAGATTTCAATGGATGTTGTTAAACAAGAATTTAAAAATCTTTATAGTAATGATGAAGATTTTGTTCTTAATTGGATACGAAAAGTTCATTGTTCATTGGATATAACACCAAAAATTTATGCTCAAATAATTAAAATTGTTACTTATAAAAAATAATCATCATTTATAGCGTCACCGGTAAATCGAATATGTAATTTATTGATTTCTATCTGTTTTAAAATTTGAGTTTTTCTAGAATTTTCTATGATTATCACAATGCCTCATCGTCATGTACTTGGCATTAATATTTCATCACTATGACGTGCTTTAACAAGTGGATTAAATAAAACAAAAATAAATGATCTACGTTTTTCCTTATCAATTCAACGATTAATTCCTAGTGAAATAAATTTAAATGATGATGAATCAATACTTGACACATTTTATATTGAAATTCTTTTATATTATGTTCAGCTAATCAACCGTATTTAATTGCTTTACTTGATTCTATTTATATTTATTTTGAAACAATTAAAAAATCATACGAATGTTAACATGTCAATGTTTTCTCTGGTAATACACCTGATTTATTATATTTTATAATATTTATCTTAGAAATAATTTATCTAAATATCTTTCAAAAAAAAAATCTTTTCTTAGTTGAAATTTAATTGAAAGTTTTCTTCTTTGTTTAACAAAAAACAATTCATTCTATACTACATTTTGATCGATATTATTTCGTTTACTAATATTTAATTCATTTATTTATATGTATACCAACACACTTTTGGAAATAACATCATCAAGATATAAATAAATTACAATTTGGTATAAATGATTATTGTTTATCATCATTTCCTGTTCATTTTTTACAACATTCAGATATAATGACTGATTATATCGAACGAATATCATTTGTTGGATGGTTATCAATGAACGCAATTTCAAACAACTTGGATAACGTTTTTAGCTACAATTAATCCACCTAATGAAAATAATGATGATAATGAACAAATTACAAATAGTCTAACAAAAGAAGAAATTTTAGAAAAAAAATGCTACACAATGATAATTCAAAGGAATTAAGAGACATTTTCTTTCGATTGTCTCTCTGAAGGAACTCTAAATAGAATTCGATGGGTTCTTTCCCCGAATCTTCATTGTTATTCAGTTTATCATGAAATCATTTTTACATTAATCTTATCTGTTTTCTTTTCTTTTCTTTTTTTTTTATAGTTTACGAGTACGTACAGCATGTTCATTTCTATGATAGTGATAGCACAAATCTAGTCACCGATTCATCCAATGCAGTAATCAATAAATACTTTACTTTTATCATATTGTCTCCGTCGAAATCGATTGCTATTTTTGCCATTAATTGACACTCATTAGTTTATCTTCCTCTTCATTTTCCACGTTTCAAATTGAATGAAATTGCTTCGTTGATCATTCTCGATTCCCAGATCATTGACTTCATCTTCTGCATAAATATTTTTCTGTAGAATCTTTCTCAATCGATTTAGAACCTCAATAATTCAACAATGAATGTACTTATCCTCATAGTCGAGAAGTTGAATCAGACGTTGGTATTATAAGCAGACCAACCGCCGTCTCAGTACTGCGAAAGTTACACTCGTAGCAGAACAGGTTATACCGAATAGATCAATTTGTTATGTTTCAGGCAACACAATTCTACACTTGAGCACTGATGTAAAACGTGAGTTGATGTAGAATGAGGTCATCCGTAACCTGTGGCTAGAAACACTAATAGGATGCCGTCTTTTATCAGCTAGATTATATGCAAGTGGAGGAAAAGTTCTCCGAAAATTCCTTTCTGGAGTCTAGTTTTCTTCACACTTTTGATTAATTATCGCTTCACAAAACAGGTTATCTCAATGTTTTTTCTATTCTCTGGTTTTTCCAATTAGTTTTTGCTTCCCATGCAAAATATTTCCATATTTTCAGTGTGTCATATAATGAAGAATGTTTCTTTGAGTTCATGTTCATATGCCAAAATAATTTGTGCAAGCGCAGCCAACTTTTGCGGCAGTTTGTAACAAGAAAGTTTATATTTCTCTTGTTGTTTCGAAAAGCTGGTGGCTATCTTTAAACTATTATGTTTTTCATCCTTACTTTTTCTACATTTTTTATGGAATGTTGATTCCTGTCGATATGTACTCTGCAATGGACACTGAATTTATTGATCTAATACGGATATTCAACTATCAAATGTAGTTTTCGACGAGTGAAGAAACTTCACAGAACATCGCTGTTGAAAAAGTTACGCGATGAAAGAATGATAAGAAACTTTTTTATTGTTCGATGTAAAATATTTAGTCCGAGTTTTACGTTTGTACACCAAGAACTCCGCTGCGTCTGATTAATTTATCGTTCACGTACTCGAGATAGTCCGTATTAATTCCATTTTTATTAACTAATGTTGGTGGTTAATATATTCAAACATGTTTAATATTAGAAACAAATTTGAATGATTTATTGATAAATATTGAACAATTAAGTATAGATGATTTAATATTATATAGACAACTTTCATATGATACAATATATTAACATCAATCTAAAGAAATAATGCATCACCGTTATCAGCAAATGTAAATTTAGATTTTTCAAATTCATTTGATCAATAATATATTTCTACGTTTTTAGAGTTTATTTGATCATTTATTTTCTCGTCATGGTCTTAACTTAACATTTTCATTACAAACTTTAATTGAATTTTATGTTTGTTAGTTAACAACTAACCCTAATAAACTATATCTACAGTTAAAATATGATGAATATTTTCATACATAGTTTGATGAAGATGATTTAATAATGTCATTAATAAATTATGGTTTATGTAAATCAGATATGCTTCTTGTATAAACAATAAAAGAATCAAATGAATTTTATCAATATTTAATTGAACGTTGTTTAAAATATTTAACAAAAACAAATGCATATACATCATGTTTATTTATACTTGAAAGTCATGAAGATGATTTAAATAAATCTTTAATAATAATTTTAAAACAAACAATGTTATCATTATTATTTAAAGATGATATATTAGATATAAATCATAATTTAACTCAACAAATAATATTTATTGGTTTTTAAAGACTTTTAATTCTTAGACAATATCCAAAAACAAATCATATTTGGCGTTTATAAAAATGTTCAATAAAAACACTTCGACAAGCAACATGTTTAAATATTGATCATTTTTATTTTAATTCTTGTACATATTTATACATTATTACCAACAATAAATGGAACATTGGAATATATTCAATAATGAAAACATAAATGAAGAACAAGAAATGATTGATCGAACATCAATTATATGTTCATCAAATAAGATTATTATTGAACTTGTTGGATATGAACGTATAGAAACAATCCTATACATTACCACATAAGCAATACTTCTTCTTCGTCGATTACCATCATTACCTTGCACATATTGGTTTATCAGATCATTTAATGGATAAAACGGTTTTAGAATTCGCTACATCAACCCAACAATTACAATCTCAAACAGGTGTCTATGTAGTTTTTCGTACTTTAATTAGTGCACATTATTCAACGAAAGTTAATGAATGGGCTATATTATGAATGACAAGTGTTGCACGAAGAAAGCAAAACGTATGGCTATCTAGATATTAACTTGTCTTATGTTTAGTGCATATGCATCAAATACAGTTGCAGATCATTGTGAGTATTTAGGCTACTAAGAAAGTCCTTCTATGATCTCGCTTTTAATGTTTGATTTGAAGAATAAGAAGTTTAATCATCCGATTACTGATTTATTTAAATTTTTTATACCTAATTCTGTTCGACAATAAGACATACTATTTGTTATTTTTCAGATTTCCATTGGCTCTATTACGGTTGAGTATTCATTTTGAAGAATTAAACAATCGTCTGTTTCTTCTTGCTGATCAAGAATATTATCTACAGGGATGTTAATTCGAACATGCATTTACTACTCAACCAAATAAAGAAAAAAAATAAGACGCTGACTTACTTGCAAATTTTTGAGATACGATCTCATTATCGTCCTAAACTTCCTAATTATGTCTATTCGTATTTAGATCTGGTAATTTTTACATTTATAAAATAGTCAATATTTATTAGACGTCAAATCTTTATTATCTTCACCTTTTGATCTGTCAATAGAATTTTTCCTGTTTCTAATTGATAGATTCGCAATGATTGCACATGAAGTATGATTATACATTATTTCCTTCTTCTTTACTGTTGTTGTTATTATTGATGTTTCTTATCTGTTACTTAAAGTAGACAAGACATTTTGTCGGATAAAAAGAAATATTTTCATCCTAAGTTTATTAAATTTATCTTAAATAGTGATCTGTTATTTTAATTTTTCCCATTGATCTGTATTATTTTCAATTAAGTTAAGGTTGGCTTAGATTAGATTTTTTTATAAAAGGGCACTAGTTTTGCGTTTGACGTTTCGGTATATATATATTGTGTATAATTCTTTCATAGTTAATTGCTTGAGGAAATACATAGTCCAACGATGATGCTTTCCATTCGTTTCGTTTTGATAGTGGAATTTATTCAGTTATTATATGGTATTTGTCAAAAATTTCTGTGATTTACGTTATTTGAATTTATCCATTTTCCTGTTACTGATTTGTTCATCATCTAATATTTTCAAGTTTTTCTCTTTCATACGTACTAGTTAAGACTGAATTTCTTTTATTTGGAAGTATTCCTTTGTTTTTATTTTTGCTCATATTGGTGCCGTGCACAACATAGAGTTTGAAATTTGTATAAAATTAGTATGTTCAAACAAACGAACATCTGAAACTAATTAGCCTACAAAAGAAAAAGTGATTATATTGATATGAAAGTCAGTTAGTTAAGTTTAAATCATAACCACATCGTCAATCCGCATCCATCTGCTTCGATAATAATCTTAGGCTGTTGATCGAAAATTAAATTGGATATATAATGATGTAAATTTAAAATTGATTTAAGATGAATGTTGAATGAATCATTATTGTTATTCACAGAAATCATGTGTCGTCGAAAGCAAAAGACGAAATCAGTGAGTATTGGTATTCTCTCTACAATAACTTGACAATGTTCATTTTCAAGTATAGTTTCAAAATTGTACATAGCTATTTGTAATGACTTTAGCAATGGAAGAACTGAAAGTGTACGTAATGAATTTCAATGAATAATAGTGAAGGTTTGTGAAGAGTAGAAAAGAATATGAGTAGAACAATGATTTGCTGTATATAAATAGTCGCTTAGTCTATCGAGACAATCTATTACAATAATACGATAAGTTGGAATTATTATACGGATAGTTGTGTCAATACAATGATAAGAAGATTGATTATTGTATTAGAGAACTCTTATAGGAGGTAGAGAAAGCTTAGGAACTAGTAAAATATTGACCTGTTCATTTAAAGTTGAAATATTGTATGGTATGATTATATTAGGTGATGAAGACGATGCATATATTTCTCTTTGATTATTGCATTGATTTATAAATGCTAATTGAAAGAATTTTTCGAACGACCCCGAAAGAGTATATCACAACACGTGCTGATCAAATTTATATCGAGAACACTAAAACAATAGCAATCAAAATAATTTTTACTATTCACTTCAAATGATATTTATTCGACTAAGATTAACAGTTGTGGAATATTCAATATTATACCAATAATTAACAGTAAACACTGAACCCATTACTTTTCGTGGATAAGAAAGACTATCATGTAGAATCAACTTTTTCAATTGAATATTTGTATCATAATCATCAATACATACCACAAAATGAACATTGACACATCGATGATCATTAAAAATCGAACATTGTTTAATATGATTGAGTTCATCATTATTAAGAGTAATTGATAAATTTATTCATCGTAACATAGGCATCACGTCTGCACTTGTTAATATATCAATGGATGACAATTCATTCTTTAATATCCACAGAAAAGATTTCACCAATGTAAAAGTATGTAATTGTATCATGGAAACTAATTGATCTTTATTTGGTAAATGAAAGGCAAAATCAAACCGAAGATCCATTAGCGTAATATGCAAATGTTTTAGTGTCGTCAATAACGGTCTTGTTAACATAAGATGAATTAAATCAAATGGACTACCTAAGACGATACGCAGAAAAGTAAATGACATTGAAATGTTTGCTAAGTGCCAGTTGCGAATCCAATTGCTTTCATTTGTGACCAAATCAAGCGATTGAAGAGCATATAACTGACGTAAAATAATATTTTTTTTTACAAGGGAAGTTATACGATACAACGGATAGAAAACTTTGAGAGACAAACTAACCTAAAAATAATAAATACGTAGAAAAAATTCTAAGAAAAAATATTGCTAAAGGGAAATATATGTTGACAATCATCATTTATTTACTTATCAAAATTAACATCTATATGTTCATCAACTTTTGATTATATTCATGTCTAGGAGAATATAGATAAATTTACTCACCGACTTTAATTCGAATCTTGTATCATTTGTCAAATGAGTTAGTGTAGCTGCATGTAATAGCCGAAAAATGATCATATCGTTATATTTTCGCACACCTTTTAATCGCAACGTCGATAAACGAGGTAGATAGGGCCATTGAGATAGTTGAGCTGGTGAGGCATTAATATCAATTGTCAAAGATTCAATTTCATTCAATATTGCTGGGAAAAATGAGAACATTGAGATTGAACGGAGATGAAATTCAACCCGGAACCCTCCTGTTAGTAGGGTGTGGGTGTGGGTGAGTGAATCTGTGTGTAGCTATGGTGGTGAGTGTGGGTGGATGAGTAGGATGTAAATGTGACATACCAACAACCACACCACACCCACTCCAATATGCTGTTCTTCTCTAGTTATGATCGTTTTACTGAATTTTCCATCTCTGGCACGGCATAGATGGAAAATTGTAATTACGTAATTATCACCTGAAATTTTTCGCACAAGCAGATTGCATGGTCATTAGAATATTCTAAATATTTCAACCAAAAATAATGTTTTCTTGTTGAGATATTGGATATCTGAGAATGATTATATGTTACGAGAAGACATCGAAAATTGATTGTCTTCAACATTCAATATACTAGGAAGAAAACATTCTTTTTGATTGAAATCTTTACGATATTCTAATGGCCATGAGATCTGCCTATGGGCGAAATTTCAGGTTAATATTACTTAATTCTATTTTTTCATATATGCCTTACTAGAGATGGAAAGTTCAGTAAAACAATCATGACTCGAGAAGGACAAGATATTGAAGCGAATCCTTTTACGTCGTTGCTAGTTTCATCCACCTCTATAAATATCTATGCATCCAATTGAAAACGCCACCTGACACTTGGGGAGCCTTCTCTTATTAGACGTCGGAGAATTATTTAGCACATATGTAAATGAACAACGAAAAACTGAAGAAAAAATTCAAAGAGTAAACGATAACAAATAATTTAGCTCTGAGTATGTGTAAAATTATAGTTCGAGGTTTTACATAGAGAAGACAGTGATTGCCATGAAGTATTTATATATGTGCAATGTAGGAAGGAGAACTAGCGAGAGTGATTTAAAGAAGAAGTTAAATAATAGGACACGTGACATAGTAGTGGGTTTTTTTCCACTTACACAATTATCATTCTCTCTATGATACATAAGGAATTTTTCCCACGATTGGCATGATGGGTTGCCGAAGAAAGAATAGAAAGAAATTACGTTCTGTAGTTGCATTAATCTCATCATCCAACAAAACAAGAACAATCTACTGAGGTATGAATCATTTATTCTTTATTTTCTAGACTAAGTCATGTAGAATAATGTTATAAATGGTTGATATACAGAGTGTAATAAAAGTTTTATGGCATTTTCAAGATTGTTTCTCTGATGCTGTTTTATTCAGTTGTCCAATTTATATTATATGATTTTGGTAGATGACAAATGTTCCACAACATTTTTATCTTTTCATATTTATATACTTTCTCTCTGCACGATGCATTCGTGACGGTACGAGACGAAAGAAAAAGACAGGAGAAATTATGACTGATATTTGATAACTCTAGTGAAAGGATCGATAAGTTATTGGGACTCGAGGAAATCGGACGAATACAAGTTTGTCAGAATTTTGACACAGAATTCATGCTTCCATAAAAAGAAGAAGTCAAGGAAATACTCAAATTACTGAAGATATAATTATCAAAATGAAGTGTTCTGAAGTTTAACAGAGAACTTTATTAATTGTTCATTGATTACAAGAGAAGTTTACACATCGCATAAGTCTTTTTCGTTAGATTCATCAAACCAAATGGGACGAGATAAGAAAGTACAATAAAAATAAAATCATCCTAAGCAGTGAACGTTCGTATAGAAAATTAATTTTTTATTCAAATGGTGGAGTGTTTCAATAATTCTATCAGTTGATGAAAATATTATTGGAACCATGATACAGATGAACATATTCGAAATGTCTACGAGAGAAGACAAGGATAAGTCTGGAATCTAAGTGTACTGTCGCATAGATGCATTTATCTCCATCCTTACACAATATTGTTTCAGCTTTCAATTAGATTGGAATTCTCAACAACAGCTAGAGCTGATGTGTTACCATTAATTTTAGTTGATAAATAAATACTTATTGTTGGATCGAGAAACATGCAACATGAATACGGTATTTTTATATTGATAAAAACCAATATAAAAAAAAGATGCTTCTGACTAGAAATGCCAAATGAATTCTATCAAACTCAGATGAACTCTAATACGAAAAGCAAACAGTTTGATGATACTGTTTCCTGTTTCATTAAAATATGTCCAATGGGGATTGTGCAATTGAAAACCAATATCCCTCAGTCTTCGATTGATTGACATAAACAGGTACTGAATAATATTGACATGCATTGATAAATTGTGTGAATACTACCGCTCTACATAGGCGATCTGTTCCTTTCAATAAGACATCTACTGAGTAATGCAGATATTTATTTCGAATATGGATTAAATGATCTTTCATAGAAGTTACAAGGATCACGGTAATATTTTTCGAATTGGTTTCTCATCAAGAATAAAAAAGATCGGCACGAACCCACAGACAAATGAAAAAGGCGTGCAGAATATAGATGAAACATCCAAGCTTCTTATGCCCATCTATTCCCATGTGGATTACAATTGCCTGCACAGTTATTACAACGGTATCTTCCACAATCGACACTTCTGAAACACGGCGGAGCGTCCAGCCAACACCAATTGGCTTTGCTTAATCCGCATGATCCCCAGCACCGACCACTTCCTGAACACCCAAACTCCCAAGAACAACCACCTTCAACTTGATTGGGTACTTGACACAATAACAGTACAATACATGACAATAGCAATGACATTATGATTCGATGCTCCATAGTTCCTTTCACTAGTAATAGGACTAAAGTAAAAGAATAGTTTTTAAAAAGCTAAATTACTAGCGATTTACCTCCGATGAAATTCTTTATTTGAGTAACTAACAATGTCTAGCTGATTTCTATGATATTTATAGATATATATTAGTACTCTCGATAAAACTAGTATGATAGTGGGTAAGTTCCCCTGTGGGAAATTCTCTGCTATTCTAAAATTCTTTCCGTTCGTGAGTCCTGGTTGTGGGAAAATTTTCACTAACATTATATTTAGTAGAATATAAAATAGTGACGCTGTTTTGTCTATACAATGACGCAAGTTCGACAAGGATCGTTTCTATTACAATAATTTTTCTGTTTCTCATTGATGATGCACAATTCGGAAAATAAACGAATGAAAGAAAAAAAAGGAAAATGAATAAAACGCAAGGGGGAAACAACTGATATAAATCAGCTGAAAATCAAAATTAAATCGTCTTAACTCATGTTAACTTAAATACATCACCTCAAATCATTGTAAATCACTAGAAAATCATCTAAAATAAGCGATTGTAATTCATCAATGGCTTTTCGTAATGTCAAAGTAAAATCAAATTTTTATAATTTCACTTATCTATGATTTAAGAATTTTCAATCTGATGTATTAAATTAGAGAAAATTCCGCTCGTACATACACATTCAATATTCATTTTGTATCGTTGAGGAAGGGAAAACAAGCAGATTTCAATTGCTAGAAATCATTATAAAACATGAAGGATAATAAAATAACTGGATTTGATTGAACTTTACCGAAAATTCTATCAGAAAACATTAGAAATCATTTAAAATCAATAGTACTAAGTTTAAAGTCAAATGCTCTAATCTCTATTGATTTCTGACTATTTTGAATAATTTCTTTGATTTTAGATAATTTATAATATTCGTAGTGGCTCCTCGTATTTTTGAATTATTTCTCATAACTCTCCTTGATTTCTGAGCTTCTTCAATGACTACTGTTGATTTGCGGCGATTACATAAGACTGATTTCTGCTGACAGAAATCACCAGAAATCATTAGCAACCAAGAAATCAGCTTCTTGACTCTTGTCGTAGAACTATGAACGTTCTAACTTGTTTTCAACTAAGTTAGAAAACAGGCCATTTGAATGAATATGAAGTATTCCTAAGAACGCTTTTTATGTCTTTCTTGTGACAGTAGAATGGAACGAAAAGCGCAAGAATTCTGTTAGTATCTTCTACCCAGATGAGGCGGAGAGATATTGAAAAATGCTGTATATTTTCATTCTTTTCTCACGTTCTTTAGGTTGTTCATTTTTGTCCGCACGCCGTATTCACTATAGTATATCTTTTATTTGTTTACTGGATTTAGAGATGTGATAGTGTTAGCATAATGTTCACCTACAACAGTGAGGTCGGAAATTTACTGAAATCACTGCCTTTTACTAGGATGTTGGCTCTCCGATACTGATTTTCATTGAAAGCAATTTGATAATTTTCAATGAATTACATAGGGTGATGGGAGTGAGAGAATATGATAAGAGGAGATTCACAGTATATCTGGAGCGTGGGTTGTGGGTGTGTGGATGTGGGTATTAATTTAACACTCACCCACACCAGATGCTGTTTGTGTCAGAAACAAGGAAGTGACGTCGTTGTATTCTGGAAAAGATAATTAGTTAACCATCGGCTCGTACAACGAGATACGTTTGTTTTTTTTTGAAACGCGTATTCAAGTTATCATCATGTACACAATTATACAGCCATTTGTGTGACGCATCAGACAGATAAGATTTGTGCTAATCGACGTAACTCACAACGTTCAACAGAGAGATATTGCTTATTTTGCGATTTGTTGTCGAGGGAAGAGTTTAGTTAACTTTGATTCAATCCATTTTCAAGAATATAGAACCCTCGCTTGTTAATGATATTCTTACAAAAAGTCTGAAAATTATAACTACCAAAATGATGCTTTCATAGACTCTATATTTCAACAACGGCCCATCTTGGTTGACTTGAGTTTTGCAGATCAATGTACTATTATGTTCGACAGAGAAAAAAAAACAGTTGAAACATCTTTATCTTTGGTGTATTACGAGTATCACTAAAGGGACAAAAATCACTATGTCAGGTAGTTTTCACGATCAATATGTCACGATTGGAGAGTAATACCAATATAAAATTTTTACTAGTACTAGAACTAATGAGAAAATGTCTTTGATAGAAGTTTCAGCTGTTTAACATCTTGTTTGCATCCAAGAGATTCCCATATTAAAAAAATTCAGCGAAAAATCGATACAGGTGATTTTCATTGATTTAAAGCATGAGTAGTTAATGGCAATCCAGGAAATGGAATTTTCTTGGACTAAATTGACGATTATAATTAGTTTTTCTGCACATTTGATTTAGAATCAATTATTTTTCATCGACGTTTTATTGGAATCGAATAAAACCGTTTCAACAGCTGATACTTATTGTTGTCAATCAGCAACGATGATAATCATTAAATTAGGAATTCTTTAAAATCGATTGATATGCAAAATTATTTTATTATTTTATGATCTTTTTTTTCAATAAAAAGACATCTTTTGCAGGGAAGCAAATGAAGGTTCTCTCGAAGTGAAGAGTTCGCATCACTCTGCACTTCGCATTACCACGTTTCTATTAGAAATAGATCTATTTCATATCACTTTGATTTTGTCTGTTTTATTTTCTAGCTCTCGAGCTCTCACGTATCGCATGAGACTTATCGGAGCACAACTCACTGGATTTCCCGATAGTTTCGATTTTTTTAAAGAATACTTTCGTTACTGTTGAGCTACTGAAATTTAAACAGTTTTGAAAACGATTCGGATTTCATCAAGTTTTCATAGTACTTCTAGAATTATGTTATTTCTGGGCACTTACTAGTCTCTTTGGCTTTTTCACGATTACAAAGACATATCTCGAATACCTATTTCAGATGAAATTTTTGAAGGTTCGAGAGAACTGTTATTATCTCTTCATAAAAACATTGAATTTTTTATATTATAGTAACTAGCGTTATCTTTTTATTGGTTTCCTAAAACTTTTCCTGCATAAATCAAAACGTGCTGGTCCCCTCTAGAAACAGAAAAGATCAGATCATAGGGTTGAAACTATATGGTGAAATTCATTTTTTTTTCTTTACATGACTTATAAAGCATATTCTGTGTTAAAAAAGTGTTTGTAGTTTCATTTTATTGTTGATCGACTTTCATCGAAAAAGAAAGAATTTTTCTATTCCTTGTTCAAATAAACTACATGCATGCAGAGTTAATGCATAACTCTAGTCGAATATTGCCAAGAAAAAAAAATGGTGAGACGTCGGAAAAATCCAGACGAGAATCTCACATTACGCTCTAGCTGTTTAAAAAACTCTTCGAGAAGTTAATTTTAAAGAACTGTTTGACTGAAATTGATCATTCATTCGTATCATTTTTAAAGCAAGCAATGCATTCCGATTCGATTAGCAATCGTTATACCATTATCAGTTGAATTTTATGAGAAAAAAATTTTATAAAATATTTCCAATAATAAAAATAACTATTCTTATAAATTTACAAAAATTCCCATTTCTTTTGTTGTCCCTTTGATAAACTACCTTAAGTATAAGGAAATATTTTTGATATTTTGGTTATTAGCGCCAGAGATGTATTTTTAGGAAGAAAAACCAAGCTTAAGACATGATAGTGAACTACAATTTGTTTGGATATCGAGAATGGATAAAGCTTTTAAGTTCTAGATACTATAGGTCATCTAATGACCCATCTCATGGGTAAAATTTCTGCGAAGAAAACGCGTTTGTCCATAGTTTCGAAAAGCGTTAATGCTGACCTTTTCGACGCCTTTTGCATTTGTTACTATAAACGTTAGGAAACGATCATTTCTCAGCAGCGTCTCACATCATTTTGTTTTGGAGCTACGAAACACGTTACAATGGTCATGTATGCCAAACTTGAAAGTTGAATTCAAATCAAGTTTCCAGTTTCACCTTTGACACTACCGGACAGATTTGATTTAGCGTGGTGAAATACATTTTGCCTGGTTAACAACACTGGAAATGCGTTTTAATATCATGCCAACGCATTTTGCTGCATTTTAATCTTAAATACGATTCTCACTACAACTGAACTTTAGCAAGCTGCGAAACACACTTGATAATAAACGCGTTTTATGTCGTTTCTATTCATACACAATGCTCTCTGCGCCGTCTATTATTGGAAACGATGCGAAGCCCGCTTTTTTCTAAGTGAAGTGTTCTTTACACCTGAAACGCTGTGCATGCTGTAATGAAATGGATGCATTTCGAATCGTTGGAAAAATAAATGCAATGAGGCGCATTTCAAAAAATGAATACGTTTCGCATCATTTCGGAAAAAAGATCTTGTGAAACGTGTCTTTTTTCGGTTGTGGAACGTTTGACAGCGTTTTGATTCGAAAAGGTTGTGAAAAGCGTTTTACGAAAGACGCGCTTGTTATTGTTTCAAAATAATCGAAGTTGCAAAACTCATTTAACTCAAGCAAAAACGTTTCAAAATTCTTTCATTCTCAGCAAAGCTTGGCAAAACGAGCTTTTTAACCCTCAAAACGCGTTTCACGTTTTGTTTCGTTTAATTTTTTTAATGTCACGAGATCGCTAATATATAGCAGCAACATTGTGTTGCAGCTTCTAGCAGTGTTATTGTAAATCGTGTCAGTTTAAAAGCAAACCGTTTGTTAGAAAAACATTCTGAACTTTTAACCGACCCACAGCCGATGTCGGGGTGGATGTGGGCCTTTTCACCTACAAATACACCCATACACCCACACCCACACCCTCCTTATGTCTCTTACTCATATGAGAGATGAAAAGTATGGAATCAAAGACAAAATCTGTTTAGTCGTACAAATGCATAGCATGTATATGCGTATCAGTGCATATTTTACAGTATTTATGTTCCTCATAAAATACTGAATTTTCTTTTACTTGTCTTCGCTAGTTTGTTTTTTTGTATAATAGCTATGCCATTTTTGTTTTTAGTTCGTTTATACAAACACTATTATGCCAGTGCATAAAAGTATATAATACTTAGCTTTAGTTTTAGATTAGTTTGAATTTTAAAAGTCTTCGCCATATTACGTTGATTCTTTAGACATTGAATGTCACTGTTGTGGTACGATAAATTTTGAAGGTTTGCGATATCGTTATGAAATATGCTTCAATTACGATTTATGCAGTACATGTTTCAATAATGGTAAAGAAATTTTACAACACTCAAAATCGCATCCGATGGAATGCATAGCAGAACCAAAAGTGGCTCGAGTAAGTTCACAGTAGAAGGTAGAAGCACTCTTTTACAATTAGTTTTCAATTTTTTTAACGTGAACAATGAAAAGATTTGTCATTGAATATATATATTGTGTACATCAAAGTAGAAGAGTCCTCAAAACGTATTAGCCTTATAAGAGGATAATGTCATCATTTTTAATCTTCGAGTTTCAAATACAAATGAAAATACTTAGATATTTTCTTAAATTATTCGAATAGTTACTATTGGATATGGAAGAAATTTCTTTTATATATAAAAATCAGTAGACAAAGGTTTCTATGTTTGTGTACTATATCTAATAAAATCAAATTATTTCATAGTTTCAACTTATTTATGACTATCTAGGATTATTTATTCCTTGAAGAATTATATTCAAATGTGAAATAGCGAGATGTAAACTTTTATGTGGTTGATTATTGTTGAATCATATTCATTGAAATAGCTTTGCATCTTTGCAATCTTACTTTTTTTTATCTAGAGAACAATTAGTACTTTGTGAACATTTCACCACCCACAAATCATAGTAGACATGTTGTGTCTTGTTCTTATTTTTAGACCTTTCATTGTTGTATTTTTAACCAATTTGAAGCCAAAAATTAAAAAGAAATTCTCTCGCTATAGGTAGATGCAGGAGTATAATAATAATTCTTCTTTGTTGACCTTATGATCGGAAGTTTGTTTGACTTCAATTAATCAGACGATAAAACTACTTTCAGAAACTCAACTAGCATGTCAAATAATAGTGGTGTCCACTTTTGTCTACGAGCAGTATCCATGAGGATAAAAGAGAAATGATCAATTTAAAAATGATGGGTTCCATTATATCGGTTTTCGTTAGTAAGTGTAAGAAAAGACACTCGAATAGTTGGTTGAGAACTAAAAAATTGTGTTTTGAATGCATTTTCACTTCTATCACGCACTCTTATCATGATTTAGTCGTAAGTGTTTTCTTTTTTTTTCGCAAGACGCATGTAAAATGTCTAACGATCTCAGATAGTCAAAATAAACGAGGTAGAGCTTAAAAATTTACAATTCTTTAGCTTTAGAAGCTTATTAAAAGAAAACAAATATTAGTTCGAAGGTTCAGAAAGAGAGACTTGAAACACATATACATTATAAAAACTCGTTAAGAGTGGCTTTATTGTTGATGTACATTGAAGTGATTTCCATGTATCTGGATTACTAGTAGAAGCAACGACAAAAATGAAGCTATTTTATAAGTGATTACTTTTTTTGCTTGTTCACGTGCATTTCACAGGAGTTTCTGATTGCTTATACAATTGACAAAATTATTATTTTGAGTTTCACATATTTTACGAAACTGTATTATTAGCATTTGCATAAAGACAAACTTCATAGAGTTTAGGCCACTGATAAAGCTCATATACTTCTGACTTGAATTCGATTAATCTGTTTATAACCGGAATATATGCTTTTTCAGTGAAATGCTTGAATTCTTCGCATGTCATCGTGTTATTCTGATGAGAAAGAGTGATTTTAACACTGAATATTGTCCATTCGTTTCATTTTTAGAGAGGATATTGACCAATAGCTTTACAAAAGTTCTTTTCCTAACTAGAAAGTTTCAGTTTTCTGGTATCAATTCCAGAAGTGTATACCTGATAATAATACAAAACGTTCACAATATTCAAGCTACCAACACTAAAGACTCGAAAAAGCGTTCAGAAATGTGTATGCCTTTTCATGCAGCCATAATTTTAACAAACAGAATTTTAAGAAAACTAACTTGTTATTCTCAGAATCTAAGCAAAAACCACTATAGTTGAAATTTCATATTGTTGCAGAAAAATGGAAAACCTTAAAGCAACAAAAAAGAACATTCGCTTGCTAACATGATGATTGGTGAGTTTCGAAATTTTCTTTCATGTTATGAACTTTTTTTTTCAAAAAAATTCTTTATATCAAAAGAAAAGAATGATATTGTCTTGAATCTCTCTTTACTTTATCCTTGAAATTTATTGAGACACCAGACCCTTCTATAAATTGGACGAATGATTTTATAGCTAGATTATCTGATAGATATTTAACTGGTTTACTTGAACAATATTTTGTCAATGTGGGCGATGATGGTAAGGTGTAATTAAACCAAAATCTATGCATTTTGTTCTTTTCGGCTTATTTAAACATCATTTAATAGTTTTTGATGCACAGCTCAAAATTATTTCTAATTTAAACTGATCATGCCACTATTAAAAAGAAAATTGTAGGCCAAAGATTCCATCAAATTCTGTGATCTCATGATTGACTTCTACAAGGTACAATAATTTCAGAGACACCAAGCAATGTCACAAATCAAATTTGTGATGTCTAATAGAAATTTGAATCTTCTATTACAACCAGGGTTGCCAAACCTCCTGATTTGGCCAGGAGTCTCCTGATTTTCAAACTTTTCTCCTGATAAAAATTCTCCTGAATTCAGGAGCTGATTGTGAGGATTTTCTCCTGATTTCTACTGATTTTCAAATTTTTAATGGCTTCGGTTTTAGCGACATTTTGAATCGGTAAAAAAGCGTAGAAGAGAAAGAGCACTGTTAAACATAGAGGTGATAATCTCCTAGCTTATCTTCTTGGTAGTGAAAATGTGTCTAATGCACAAAAATTAGCCCCGTTATCTTTTTGCCGTATCTATCTTCAATGTGTGTTGAGAGTGAATTTTCATTCATCTGAAATTATTATAAAATGATAATAGAAATCGAACCACAAATCATTTTGTTGATGCAGAAATGAGAATTAGAATGAACGGTCATTCCGATTGTACAGAGTTTCATAATTATTTCTTAAATAACCAAGAATTGTCAACACGAAGTTTTCTTGGCAGAAAAATGTAGGCATGTTGCCAAAAGTTATGCCGACAGGTCGTAAACATTTTGTATGGCATATTCGATTTGTTTTGCTTTTTGATTCTTGTCATATCGTTATAAAATATTTGTGCCTACTTTCTTTATATCGGTAAATGAACAAATGTGAAAATACCAGTAGAATAATGCACACATAATTACAGAAATGTCTCAAAATCTCGAAAAAATTTCAAAAACTCCAGAAAGGAAAAATCTCGAATATCAGAATCGTCGAAAGGAACATCTCGAAAGAATAAATATCGAGCGTTCCTCGATGACCATTCTAAAATAGCAGGTAAAACACACTGGCATCCCGCCAACACTTTGTAAAAAAGAGGAAAAAAAAGTGGCTCAGCATTCTTGAAAAAAGGATTTTTAATAAAAAGAGGAGAAAAAGAGGCATATAGTTTTCGTCCAAAGAAAACTAAAAGCCACTGACACAATAGTACTATAAATCCGACAAAACTCGCAAGTCATCAATATAAGTTGAATATGACTTGAAAGAGTAAAAGAGAAACGAAACTTCCAATTGTTCATAGAGCCTATTGTGCAACAGCTTATGTATGCATTAGAAAACTGGAAAACATTAGAAAAATAGTGTATTCTATTTGCGTAGTATCTGACTATAATATAATTCTGTCTGACTAAGTGGGCACAGATATCGAAACGATTAGAATTCATTAAATGTTGTTTTTGCTTTTTGTTCCTTCTTTCGGATGGCTGCGCATGTGAGAAAAAGAAGTTTTTTTGTTCTTTTCAATTTTCAGGAATTCTTCAATGATGTTGATCATTTTTCGCAAATCAGTTTCACTTTTCCGTCTCCCAGCTTAACATAATACATTGGTTGCAAGGGCGCCCATACAGTGGATTTGTGAGAAATCGTTTGACCCCCGTGCTATCGAAAACGCTTGATTTTTCCCAGCGAAAACTGGTCATCTTCTTGTGTTCTGTAGAAAACGACATACGCGTATTGAGTAGGTTGTACGATCCCTGCTTTTTGATTACCGCCCCCTCCCCCCATTTGTTACTATCTCATTCCATCGTATCCGATGTCTTCCAAGTCTCATCAAACCGTTGTCAATATTAACCTATGCCAAACAGACACGCTCGTAATCGGAGAGAGACGGCGTTTCACAATGGCTCAGTATTGCAACTGTATAACTTCGTGATCGTATGCGCAGAAATACGATCGTTTATGGACAAACAAAGCTCGTCAACAGTTTTCGCTTTACTCTGTAATTCTTTCTATACGATTATATTTCTCCGTGTACAATTTGGAGACATACGATCGTCCAAAATGTGATTGGGAAGAGAGGAGTTACTTCACTTTGACAGTAATTCAATCGCATAAGGTAATCTATCAGCATCCCACAAGATCTGTAATCAATCCAGCAATTTTGAAGAATCAGATATTGCCGAATACAACATATCCGGCGTAAGAAACACGACGAAGCATTATGAAACCGCTCAGTTCCGTAGTTTTTCAGCGTCTTTTCGATCCGTTGTTGACTGTTCCGGCGATCAAAATGACAAACCCGAGATTGTATTATGAACAAAGTAGACAGGTATATAGACATAGATTTATTCGAGATTTTTTGTTTCAAGATTTTCAATTTGAGATATCGAGACATATTCATGATTACCCGTCTCTTTTCTTTATTTCACTTGCGAGATAATTATTTCCCTACTCATTTGATAGAGAAAAGTCACAAGACTTTGTAAATTAACAGTGACAATATTGCCTCTACAAGAGAAAACTGTCTGGTACTTTTC
>CAJNOP010000456.1:140051-167563 GCA_905250075.1 Rotaria sp. Silwood1
GAAAGGGTTTATTATTCTACGCATAAGGGTTTATTGTTCTACTCTTTTATGAAAAGGGTTTATTGTTCTACGGATAACGGTTTATTGTTCTACTCTTTCACGGAAAGCGTTGCTTATTCCACGCATAAGGGTTTATTGCTCTACTCTTTCATGAAAACGGTTTATCATTCTACGGTCAAGGGTTTATTGCTCTACTCTTTCATGAAAAGGGTTTATCATTCTACGGTCAAGGGTTTATTGTTCTACCTTTCCATAGAAAGGATTTATTCCCTCGACTGAAAGGCTAGGGTCTAGAAATCGTATTTCATCTGTGTCTGTTTGTCCATCTGTAACAAGGGCTGGGCACAAATGGCCATTTCCATGGTACAAATTACGATTTCCATGGTACAAATGGCCACTTTTATGGAGTAAACGGCCATTTTCATGGCACAAATGGCCATTCCTTTGATAGAAATGATCATTTCTATAGCAAAAACGACCATTTCCATCACACAAATGACCATTTTTTTGGCCCAAATGACCATTCCCATGACATCAATGACCATTCCTTTGATAGAAATGATCATTTCTATGGCACAAACGTCCATTTTTATGGCGCAAATGACCATTTCTATGGCAGAAATGACCATTTCTATGGTACAAATGACCATTCCTATGGCACAAATGACCAATTCTGTTGTACAAATGATTATTTTTTTGGCATAAATGATCATTTTTAGGTGTGGGTGTGGGTGTTGGTCTCTTTCTCAGTCATACCCACACTCACATCCATTCCCCGATGCCGAAATGGGGTTCCGGAATTTCGCCAATAAGACTTTCGCCAATAGGACTTTCGCCATTGGAGAAAGTCCACTGTACTTTCGCCAATACACCCCGTGGAATTTCGCCAATTGGCGAAAGTTCACAGTACTTTCATCAATACGTTCGGTGGAGTTTCGCCAATTGGCGAAAGTTCTCCGTACTTTCGCCAATATATCTCTGTACTGTCTCCAATTGGCGACAGTACAGTGAGCTTTCAGCAACTTCATTGTAAATTAGACGTACACTAAAAAATTTTTTTTCACCTACATCGATGAGTGTAAACTATGATATATGGGGTTGGCCAGTCTGGCCGGATGTCTCAATCCCGTTCTTAATCAATCCATCTCTATAATATGTCAGAAATATCTGATTTTTTTCCTAGTTATAGTACTCATATAATGCTGATGATCCGCCAAAGAGAAACAGTTTATCTGTTGTTTGAAATGAAATCGATAAAGCATCTTTCAAAGCCTTTTGATATTTACCAACAGATAATTCTAAAGACACTTAATGATTTTGATTTGAACCAAGACATAAACTTCCTAGCTTTGGCAGATCATTAGCATTATGCAAGTACTATTACTATTATAAAAATTAGATTTTTCTGATATATTATGGAAACTGAATGACAGAAAAAGGCATAGGGACATCCGGTCAGACTGGCCAACCCCATATATATTCTAATAACATTAACTGCAGCGCTGACATATATCCTTTATTAATATTGTTCCATGACCACTGAGATAGTCCACCTCACTTTCGCCAATATGGTCTCTGGAACTTCGCCAATTGGCGAAAGTCCACTGTACTCTCGCCAATACATTCCCTAGAACTTAGCCAATTGACGAAAGTCTACTGTACTTTCGCCAATATACCCTCAGGTCTTTCGCCATTGGCGAATGTCTTATTGGCGAACATCCCGCCACCCGTCGAAATCTTGCGACTTTCGGTAAAGAATTGTACACTCAATCCCACAGAGTTTACATGGGCTCAACTCAAGTCACACGTGCGCAACAGATATGTTAATTTTCGTCTTTCCAAGGTTGAAGATAGCGCGCTCGATTTATTGCTGCCGTTGATGAAGACTTAGCACAAAGCTTCATCGAGGATGCATACAAAGTCGAGAATATTTTCAAAGAAGCCGATGTAATGGTGTAAACCACCGAGCTGAGCCGCCGTCACGAAATCATAGATAATTTTAAGAGCTTTTTAGCCACCGCCGCTGTGAAAAATTAGTTCGGCCAGTGCGTCACCGACACGAACGAAAATTTTTGATAATAGTATGAAGCACCACCGCCGTTGACATAAATACATTTGCAATGGGTCATTTTTTCGACTTTTAGGAGCGAAAACGTTTTTTTTTTCTGGTTGTTAAAGCCACCGCCGGTGCAGAAAAACATAAACTATAGCAGCTGCCGCCACTGTGGAAAAAAATAATTTATACTTAAAGCCGCCGACGACGACGTAGAAAACATAAAGCCTAGCAGGCGCCGCCGCTCTTTGACCCTCTGCTTACACCTCTAAGCCAATGTCATTGTGGAAAACAATATTGAGCTAGAGTTGATTGAAACTGATAAAAAAGAAGATTCAGCAGCAACGAATGACAATGAGTCTGATATTTCTAAGTGACAATTTGTATGCGTCCCTCTTCTGCACCATTTGCACTTATGATAACTCCTCTGATGCATACATATGTCATTGTGATCAAATAGACAGAAATAAATAAATATGAACGAGTAAAAAATGAATGTTTCTCTTGAATCGATTAGTGGAGATCGTCAGAAACAGACATATACGAGGTAATATGAAGAAATCAAAGATCTTCAATCATCTAACTAATAACGTTACAATAATCAGTAGGTTCCATTACCTCTATGGATCAGAGGTCTAAGCCAAAAAATTTTGAAAATTTAGCATCATTCGATTTCAGGAGATTTTTTTTTTATGTCAGAAACACATAAGGGAAGTCTGAAACTTGCAGCATTTATAGAGCAGATACTCGGCTACAATTTGGCTCAATTGAAATCAATAATCTATTTAATCAAAAGAGTCAGTCAGAGTTTTATAAAAAAGCACTTGCACAACTTCTATAAAACTTTCAAAATTCATTGACTCTCAGCTATACAGGTACCCTCAGCCATCCTCTGTCTAACGGTGAAAACCGCGATTCGATAGCTATCATCGTTGAAGAGTTATTAAACCAACAACCGAGCCCACTTTATTTTGAAATGGATAATAATTTCCACAACAAAATGGATTGTAAGTATTATTTATATTAATAGTTTTTCTTTTTCCATTCAGGTCAGCCTCGAAAACAAGATAAAACGTAGTTTTTATATACATAAAAAACCATAATGAACTTAAGTATTATTTTTATAAACTCGTCTTTCTTGGCTAAGTAAATTTCGACAACGAAATGAAATGTAAGTAACATTTATATATACGTATATATATTAGTTCAAAATAAAATGTAACTATTATTTATATAAATCTTTTTTTCGCCATTCAGATCAATCGCAACAACGAAATCGAAAGTAAGTATTATTTTCTTATAAATGTTTCCTTTTGATTTAGGTTAACATGAAGTTGAAAATAAAATGTAAGTATTATTTACTTTAACAATTATCCTTTTCTGTTTAGATCCATTGTAACAAGAAATCAAAAATAAGTATTATTTACTTACATAAATGTTTTTTTATTTTATATAGTTCAATATGAAATTCAAAATAATATGTAAGTATTATTTTTAAAAAGTCTTCTTTTTTATTTAGACCAATCGCAACAACGGAATCAAAATTAAGCATTATTTTCTTATCGATGTTTCTTTTTGATTTAGGTTAATATCGAGTTGAAAATAAAATGTAAGCATTATTTACATTAATAATTATTTTTTTCTGTTTAGATTCATTGTAACAAGAAATGAAAAGTAAGTATTATTTACTTACATATATATATATATTAATTTTATTTAGTTCAATATAAAATTCAAAATAATATGTAAGTATTATTTAAAAAAAATCTTTTTTTATTTGGACTAATCGCAACAACGAAATCAAAAGTAAGCATGGTATACTTATATATATTTTTTTTAAATTTCATTTAGCTCAATATGAGATTCAAGATAATATGTAAGCATTATTTTAAAAAATCTTCTTTTTAATTTAGACCAATCGCAACAACAGAATCGAAAGTAAGTATTATTTTCTTATAAATGTTTCCTTTTGATTTAGGTTAACATGAAGTTGAAAATAAAATGTAAGTATTATTTGCATTAATAATTATCTTTTTCTGTTTAGATCCATTGCAACAAGAAATCAAAGGTAAGTATTATTTACTTACATAAATGTTTTTGTTTTGTTCTATTTAGTTCAATATGAAATTCAAAATAATATGTAAGTATTATTAAAAAAAATCTTTTTTTATTTAGACTAATCGCAACAACGAAATCAAAAGTAAGTATCATTTTCTTATATATATTTCTTTTTGATTTAGGATAATATGGAGTTGAAAATAAAATGTAAGTACTATTTATATTAATTATTATCTTTTTGTATTTAGGTCCATTAGAACAAGGAAATAAGTAAGTATTTATTCATATATATATATATTTTTTGTTTTTCTTTATTTAGTATAATATGAAGTTCAAAATGATATGTAAGTATTATTTACATTCATAATTATCATTTTCTGTTTAGATCCATTGCAATAGGAAATCAAAAGTAAGTATTATTTACTTATATATTTTTTTTTAATTTTATTTAGTTCAATATCAAAATTCAATATAATATGTAAGTATTATTTAAAAAAGACTTCTTTTTAAATTTAGATCAATCGCAACAACGGATTCAAAAGTAAGTATTATTTTCTTATATATGTTTCTTTTTTATTTAGGTTAATATGGAGTTCAAAACAAAATGTAAGTATTATTTATATTAATTGTTATCTGTTTCTATTTAGGTCTATTAGAACAAGGAAATCCAAAGTGAGTATGTATTTATATGTATGTATTTGTTTTTTTATTTAGTACAATATCAAGTTCAAAATGATATGTAAGTATTATTTAAATAACTTTATGTTTTTTTATTTAGGTCCATCACGACAAACGCAATCATAAGTAACGCTGGGGACTAATTTTAAGGCACACCGATTCAACCAGTCAACCTTTTCCCTCGCATCACAACAAAGAACTTTAGGAAACCGCGATGTCACGGCTCACAACTGTATATGTTTTTGTAAGCAAAAAACAAATTCTAAGTGGTTCGAATGATACTCCACGCAAAAGTGTAGATTGCGAAATAGTTTTAAAAAAATCTCATTTGGCAATCTAAACTTTTCCATGGAGTGTCATTCCAACCACTTAGAATTTGTTTTTTTGCTTAGAAGAACATGTACAGTTGTGAGCCATGACACCGCTGTTTCCTAAAGTTCTTTGTTGTTATGCGAGGGGAAAGGGTAACAGGTTGATACGATATGCCTCAACATGAGTCTCAAGGACGGGTCTGTTTTATACACCATTTTCGTAACCCTTGCATAGGTTTATGAGCATTTCCTAAACCCTTACATGGGTTTATGAGCATATCCTAAACCCTTACATGGGTTTATGAGTGTGTCCTAAACCCTTGCCTATACCCCAACATGGGTTTATGAGCATTTCCTAAACCCTTACATGGGTTTATGAGTATTTCCTAAACCCTTACATGGGTTTATGAGCATATCCTAAACCCTTACATGGATTTATGAGTGTGTCCTAAACCCTTGCCTATACCCCAACATGGGTTTATGAGCATTTCCTAAACCCTTACATGGGTTTATGAGTATTTCCTAAACCCTTACATGGGTTTATGAGCATTTCCTAAACCCTTACATGGGTTTATGAGTGTGTCCTAAACCCTTGCCTATACCCCAACATGGGTTTATGAGCATTTCCTAAACCCTTACATGGGTTTATGAGCATTTCTTAAACCCTTACATGGGTTTATGAGTGTGTCCTAAACCCTTGCCTATACCCCAACATGGGTTTATGAGCATTTCCTAAACCCTTTGCTGAATCCCATCCGTACTTAGTGACCGTCATAAACCATTTTTTAGGGTTTATGCAAGGGTTTATTGATTTCCTAAACCCGTTCATATACCCTTAGTAAGGGTATATTAAAGGGTTTATGATTTTCCTAAACCCTTAAAAGGGTTGTTGAAAGTGTAACGTATAATAAACCCTTAAAGGGTTTAGGAACTTCCTAAACCCTTTCCTAAACCCTTTGAAAGGGTATATGAAAGGGTTTAGGAATTTCCTAAACCCTTTACTAAACCCTTAAAAAGGGTTTAGGAGAATTTTACATACGGTAAAAAGGGTTTATTATACGTTACACTTTCATCAACCCTTTTTGGGTTTATTATTCTACGGATTTTTTTTACAGTGTAGTCCAATTAGGGGTGGGAAGTTACCGTTCCCAGACCGTTACCCGGGAACGGTAACGGTTCCTATGGAAGGAGTTACCAGTTACCCGAGTAACTGGTAACGGTCCCGTTACCAGTTACTTTTTCCTGGTAACTTTTTGAAAAGACTAAATATAACTTCTATTGGATCGTATATTGACAATACACCCGTAAAAAAAATTTGGAGTTACCAGTTACCTGGGAACGGGTCAACTTAAAAAATAACGTAGTTGCAAAATTCTGTTGATGGGAAGCAATAATTCATCTTTTTAGAAAGTTACCAGGAAAAAGTAACTGGTAACGGTCCCGTTACCAATTACCCAGGTAACGGTCTCGTTACCAATTACCCAGGTAACGGTAACGGTAACTTCCCACCCCTATTCCCAATACAAACTAGTCTAAACGAATTGTCCGAATGATTAAGTCCAAGCAATAAAGACTGTTTGGAGGGTGTGGGTGTGGGTGTGGGTAAGGAATTAGTGAGACTAACTAGTACGAGAATTACAATGGTAAAAAGAACAGCAATTTTGACTGCTTGAGTTCATCAAGACGTTCTTTATCCACCATCTTATACTGTAAGACCAGCGTGTCACTTCACATTCTCTCAAAAGTAAATCTCAACATGATTACGAACATCCGACCGTTTTCATTCCGAACACCCTGTAGTTTTTATTACGACCTTCATGTATTTGTCATTACGAACTCCTGAACATTTTGATTCCGATCTCCAGGCAAAATTTCGCTGTTTTTTCACAAAAAAACGGCATTACGAACTCCTGACCACATGTTGTTCCGAGCATCCTGTTTTTTGTTATATTTTACGGACTTTTTCATTACGAACTTCATTCCGAACACCCTGTCTTTTTTCTTATGTCCGAAGATCGTAACGGACTGCTTCACCTGGAGTTCGTAACAAAAAGTTGAGACGAAAAGTAACTTTCCCTTCACATCACCTTCTGTTGCTAATCGAAGATACATATGGTTTCTTTTGCTTCTTTGTAATTTGTGACATTCAAACAAAATCGTAAGAAGTGGTTGGTAGTTCCGTTGCATATGACTCGCCTTTTACTTTCGGCAGTTATTTATGGATGCTAATCCTAATGAAACTTTTGAATGAGTTTTAAAAAAAACAGGTGTGGATGTGGATGGCTAATAGAAGACCGCACCCATACATTCTCGAATGTAATCCTCATACTTATACAGCTACAGCCAACTTCTACAAGTATTCACAAATTGCTGAGGCTTACCTCAACGATTAGTATGTATCGGATGATGCCACTCAAACATATGCAAGAGTTCGTAAAACCTATTAATGTTACCATGAATTATGCAATTTATTCAAGATGAGAAGTATCGAAAACTGTATGTGATTGATGAAGACATTTTTCTATGGCAAAAAAAGTGATTTATTCGATAGAAGATTCAATACCATTTTCTTTTCACTATACGATTCATTTACTTCGTTTTCGTTTCTACTTCTGATGCAATATTTTTTCATTGTTACATGAAACCCTCTGTCGAAAAACTACTCTATAAAAACCATTTACTTATTCGACTTGAAAAACAATGAATTCATCTACGTTCACAGAGAGAAGAACATAGCGAATTCTAAAGAATAGCTTGAAACATGAGTCTATGCTCAGATCATTGCTGAATCATCCAGAGTGAAACTTAATATGATCGTTCAAATTCGAATAGAAAACATAATAGATATTTGATGAACGTCGTTCATTCTTCTTAAAGTCTTCTTGAAGCAATTAACACGTGATGCGTCTTTCAAAGTACGTACTAATGAAAAAGGTTGAGCAATAAAACGCATATCTCATCTAGAATAGATCGAACAGTTTCCCAATAGATATCGTATTCAGCTGAAAACCGATTGCGAAAACTCTAGGCGACAAAACAGATCTGTTCGATTAGTCATCATTGGGAAACCAGATTCATTCAAAGTGTAATTATGCAATTTTAATGTGCTGAACATTTACATGAAAACCTGTCTAGCCAACTAGTCATCCGATAACATGAATAGAATTGCTGAAAGTTGATTCTTCTTCATTAAGCGTGCATGAGAACATACATTTTTAATTCAAAAAATGTCATCCATGACTATTGATATGTTTAGTTATTCTCAGAGGTTAATATCATTTGTATTTTGCTTGAAAGAAAAACTGTAAGTGCGCAAATAATGTAACAATCATTTTGCTGGCGTAATCGACCGATGATTATCATACGACCGTTGAAGATATACTAACGCAACAGAATTAAACGTTTTGTATTTAAATTGACACTGATTTTCGATGATTCATCGTAAAATAAGCTGCGTAGTCGCTGCTGACAGTAGAACTTAGTCAAGAAAGAATGAAATCATTTTTTTCTTGTTTCTATTTTAGTTTTGTTTTAAGTTAAATTAGTGATCATGTATAGCAAAAAAATCCATTTAAAGTGGAAAATATTTGCAGGCACGTGATAAATAGTTTCTCTATGATTTTAGAAATTTACGTATTGATCAATTTGTGCTATTACTATTTTTCATTCATATTTCCGTTCATAAGCACTATCTCGTACTCCAGCAATATTCTTCTAAGAATTTACCCAACCATTATTCGACTAAAACAAAAGATTAGTGAATTTAATTTATTGGGAAAGGAAACTTCTCGTCCAAATGCTTTTCATCATCGTACAGCTATTATTGTCATTCGTATATATTTTGTGTTACTTATATTATCTGTTTCTATTCTGACTGGTTACTATTGGTTCAAAGGACAATCTAAAACATGGATGTGGGTGTGAATGTAAGTCCACTCGTCATCCGTATCTATACTCGACAGAAAATGCGGAAACATTTGATAGTTTTTGTCGTCAAAGTAATATTTCTTATTTCAAACTGGAATAATTTTCTATCTTACCTGGCTAAATTATATTTGAGAAGATCAACACATGAAAACCGCATCTAGGCAACCAATAGACGAATTTTAAAAAAAGCTATCAAAACCTATATGATGAAATAGAATATCAAATCATATGAAAATGTATGGTCATCAGAAAAGAGGAATAATAATCGGATTTTAGCAATAAATCATTTGCTAATTCTTTTTCATGTATAGAAATGCATTAAAACGTATCACGTCATCATTTTTATACCACCATTAGAGCTTAACTCAATGTGCATTGAGTATGTAAATAAAGATAGCGGTAAGAATGTCAAAGAGAAAAAGTGGAATAGGAATGAATACGATCAATATTGCCTGTGAGAACGTCCATCGTCTCTCAATTCGGGAGCTGCAGTGTACTCAAGCGCTGGTGGACGTTGTACAACAGATGCCGTGGTAGTCGACTGCTGGTTATGGGGGAGTGTCGTATTTGTAACGGTTGACCTAAACAACAGAACCCAGTATTTTAATCGTGATAGCCAACGAATAAATAGAAATCAGTATTGACTGATATCTAAATGACATACCCATTTGTTGTCCTGGATGTGTCTCGCATCCACGCATTCTGAACCACATGTGTATGCTGAGATGTAGCAGTGAGACGCGGTGGTGCAAGAACAGGCGGTGAAGCCGCGTTTGATTCTGGATGTAGGTTGCGCGCCAATCCTTGCCTATTGTTTCTAACACTAACACCCTGTCGTGAGCCTGTCGGTGCTTCTGTTTGTAAAGATGTGGTCGAGTTAGATGTTTCCGGCGATTGATTTTCGATATTCTGACTTAGTACAGCTTGTGTCAAACCAATCGATTCCGGGTCACTCTACATATTAAAAATAGCTGACATCTTCCGATATTATTGGTATTTATCATTTCGTCTGTCCTGTTCTAGGAGGTGGAAAAAACATTGTACACACACTACGTAAAAGACGATTCAACCCTTATCTTGTTCAGCTCAATTATCGCAACGGGGAAGGATAGATCAGAGATGATCATTTCTCGGTATCTATTAGCTGTCACTTGTTCCAATGTGTTAATAACAGTTTCTACTAGCTATCAAATATACAAAGTATTATTGAGTCTCATTTAATTATGACAAACTTCTAATGGGTTCTTCTGCTCACAAATATCCGAATAACTCTCACATTTTTTGATAACACTTTTGAAATCGACTCTGAATTCAGTAAAGTTGCTGAGAACTCTCATAAACATCAGAACAGGCAAAGTCAGCTCATTTGTGAGTAAAACGTTTTTGACTAAATATTTCTCGTAATAGATTTCTCATCCGTATAAAAATCATGGAATGAACATTTCTGTGAAATGTTAGTAAATCATTATTTTCTGATTATTTAAATTACTTCTTGTATGCATCTTTTGTAAACGCTCTTATGTGCGGATATACGAAATGACTTTCAGTAGCTTTTCGGGAGACATGACATTGTTATGACATCATTTTCATACACGCTATCATAAAAACAAGATGGTTAACAAAGAACAAACACCATACTGGAAGTATTAGTGTGACTGGCTTTTGTAGATTGTATTTCTTGAGTACTTTATCCATACCATCATTGACTTTGTTGAGTCTGCGAAAGATAGTTATTAAATGCTTTCTTGAGATTGAATACTCACTTCTTCTCCAGAGCTTTTAAAGTAACTTCAGTTTGCTTTTGTTTTTCTTCGTCCGATACATAATGTTTCCAATACATTTCTGCAATTTCTTTTTCACGATTCATTTGATTTATATCGATCGCATGAACATATCCAGATGGACTCTCTGAAACAAGAAAGGAATTATTGGAATATCGAGAACTTTCATAAATGCACGCATTTATACCAGCGATCTGGTTTGGTCGAGACAATGTATTTTGACATCTGCTACAACAACGGTGACAGATCCATATTATGAACAGAAATGGATAACAGAGAATGCTCAACGGAGGAGGCAGTACTGTCTTTTCACTGTATTCATAAACCAGTAAGAATCTTTGATATCTCCAAAGCATATCTGATTGTCGGGATATACGATTGATAGTCACACTAAGTGAGATCATAGTCAAAAACAGCATATAATCTTGTTAGTCACTTACTTAAACATCGCAATAAGAACATTGAGAAGAAGTACATTTGATATCACTGTGAATGCAATCGCAAAGAAGAAAACAAATAAGCCATAGACATCATATCCTACAACGAATAGTTAGACGTTGAAGTAAAACAAAAGTAAAAGTCAAGTCCGTCGTACCACTAACAGAATTATTGTAGGGTTCATCTGTCTGTCCGAATACTTTCCATATACCCCAGTTGAAAACATCTCGTAATACTTGCCAACGCCAGAGTCCGCTGCCGTCACCAGTTACAGTGACATTGAATAATGAGCCATTGTCTGCATAGAACCAAGTAACTTGGCTACTGGTTGACAAAAGAGACCAAGCAGTAATTGAAAATCCAAAAAGAATAATAAGAATAAAGCATACAAAAATCGAAAGAGCATTTTCAGTCTGCAACGGAGAAAATGAAGTCTTATTTCGATAAGTAATATACTTACCATTTTAAAGATCATTACTAATTTTGGTCCTAGCACTTTGTATGCAGTGAACAGATGAAGTACTCGAAAAGACCATATAATAAGGTCGATTGACATGAATATCCTAGATACAGAATAATTTAAAGGCATATTTCATTTATGGTATTCATGTTCTTTAGACAAATGAAATACAAAGTTTGCTACTAGTGTTCGAAAAAGATAATCAATCACAGTTAAATTAGAAGAATTTTATTTCATGGATTCAAAATATTTTTGTAAATCGAGCAAAAATAATAGTCTTAATAAAGTATACAAGCTTTTGAATTCGTTACAAAATACAAATGTTCATTGGAATGTCTCTCGAATTTGTTCTTGCTTAGAAAAAAGCCATCTAGAGTTATACGCATGATTTATTGATTTTTCAATAGTACTCTTAGACTTCTTTTCCGAAAAAAACTCGATCTCTATTTTGAACTCTCATTTGATGACTTCTGTTTTTTGCTGGTAAATGATCAGATACAATTTATCATAGAAAATCTGAGAACCTATACTTGGTCAATTTTAAGGAGACTATCGACACTCATATGTAATTCTAATATTTGATTTATTCCAAAACCGATTAGTTAATAGAAATACTGTCAGAACAACCAGCTAGTCTAATGTCCTATAATCAATTATTTTTACCATTATGACTGTAAAGAATACACTGACGAATATATTACATGAAACAGAAACCTTGTTTTAGAGTCTTGCATATTAATTTCTTCCATAAAAAAGTAGAATAAATATGCTAGCATCTACACGGATAACATTTGAAACTGAAAATCACTCACTAATTACAAGTATTCGATTCAAATCAGACAAAGCGAATTATGCTGAGAAAAAATGACTGGATCGCTTCATGTATCTAAACGTTTGGATATCTCATACTGTAGCATCTGGCTCGAGTGCTTTTTACACTAGGTGATGATAATGATAAGAGAATTCTCAGAAAATATCATAGTGATCCCGTAAAATCACATTTTTTGAAGCATCTTACCGAAATGACATAGAAATCACTAGCCTCTGATCGAATCGAAAATATAGTCATGAAATTTGAAAAGGAGAATTTTCAGTTTAATTATTGGAACTAATACTACATTCAAAGAGTAAACTAGCTTCTCAAATATCTACATCTGATAGTAACGAATTATCATGCTAAAATCATTTTTTTTTAAGAGTTCTCGGATGTAGACACGGTTAGGTGGCTATTAATTTTAATTATTTCTACTTGAAAATATCATGTTGGATGAAGTTCTCAGACTAGAAGTGACCTATTGGAATAGTCTCAGTGAATTTTCTTTGGGATTTTATTTTTGAAAATCTTGTTCAATTATAATTTTCAAAATCCACAGTGGAACATTATTCGATTCATAGTATCATTAAAAAGCGAGAAAAAGTATCGTACTTAGATGCAGTGAAAACTGATTCAGTCACAAAAAAACGAGTAATAAATCCAATCAAGTAAAACGTAATGCCTAATAGATCCATCCAGTTCCAAATACTGGAGATATAACTGTAATTTTGTTTATGGTGAAGGATGATCTAAATGACATATCGACACATGATATATTGTTAAGATTACAAAGAAAAGCCGATTTCGATTAAAAGAAGACTGACTTGGTAGAGCTCATCAAAAAGTAAGCTCCAAATACAAATATGAAGGATGATTTCAGTGATTGGAAGTGGTAAATTCTGAATGCCAGAGCGTTTTTCGCCATATGTATTCAATGGAAAATAGTCAACGAGAAGGACAAAACTGAATAGAGCCAGGAATGCGAAAAAGAACGTCTAAAAATTAAAAAAGATAGCAAACAGAAACATAATAACAAAAATCTAACGACTGAGCAAAGCACTTACAGCATGATAGTAAAAGCTAACAACTGGAGCTTTATAAAACCATTTAATACGGCGGCATGCATTGCATACTGAACCAAGTAACTTTGTACTTGATTTCTTGCAGTTGAACTGCTGATTACTTTCCTCTGGTAGACTCACCAGTTCCTTTTCTTCCGCAGATCTACAAATAAAGTAGATTGATAAGTTAGACATGAAAAATTTCAACTAACGTCAATCGATAGGTTATTGTCGGACGATAGCGAATGGATCTTTTATTTTTCTGTATGATAATAAAATAGTCAATGACAATGTGCAACATATTGTTAATTAGTATTACTTTGGAATTTTCAGAAAAGTCTTTGTAGAGAGAAGGAAAAAGTACAGCTGCAATTGGTATAAGGGGTAAAACTACAGACGCAATCCATATCTAAAATATAAAATTCGTATTTGAACATATTATTCATAGCTTGCACTAACCCAAACATATATAGGCAACTTAAGCGGGCGCCTTTGGTCATCGAAATGATGATACCATTTTTCAGTAATGTATTGTTGCACAGCATTACTGGCGAGAAAAGTTCGGCAATCGGCTCGACGCGCCACATCCAAAGGAGTGCAGTTGTAAAACGCTACAGCTTTGCAATCTAGTAAGTTCGTGGCAAGACTATTATCTTTCGCGAAACATTCATCTATAATCCCCATTGAATGTTGATCGAATTCTCTATTTTTTTTTCAATAAATAAAACATTTACAAAATTTATTCAACATAAACGAAAAATTGACTTTCTCACTTTGCTAAATTAATAAAATGGTCTTTATTTTTCACATCTATCTTTGCTGCTTGGTAGTAAATCTCAACTGCTAGAAGAGTAGCCACTGTTTGATTCTGATAGTCAACATATAACATCGAAAGAGACTTAGATGGAAAATGTTTCCTTACTCGACTTCTAGAACAAAGATATTTAGCCATTTTTGGTCGGTTTATGAAAACAAACCAAAGATAAAGTGCTTCAGTTTTGCGTTTATGGAATATTTCATTTATACTGATGTTTAGATGCGATTTGTGAATGGTGTGGATCTTTGATAGGTTTTGCATCGGTTGTTTACTATTTATTTGATTTTCATTCATAATCTAAAATATGCAACAAATGTGAACTAATATATCTACTAGCTTTTCTAACATACGTAATATCCTAAATATTGTCGTAGATAAGCAGTAAATATCATTTCAATAGATATCTCGGAATTATTTCTCATATCCGCACTGTTGAATAAGGTCCAATCAAGTGGCAAAGCATCGTCATTCTTAGAAAGCGATATATATAAGATAATTCACAGATTACCACATAGGTTTTTTATTTCGATTTACCAGTGTTGCCTTGCAAATTAATTCGAGTTTTTTTATTTCGAAGTCTTCTATTGATGCACCGTTCTCTATCAGTAGAGTAACAAAAAGTACGTTGTTCCGGTACAAAGCTTCAAAGAGTGCTTGTTTTAGTAGCATGTCGAGCTACAAAAGAATGTGTACAAAAATATTAAATTGAAGAATTATGCTTAGAATGCTACTTCAAAACTTCGTGACAACGATTTGTCAATATATTAAAACGATATAAGATTAATCTCTAGCATGAATTCATTGTTATGATTCGACTTGAGTCAGTATAAAACCTTTTTTTCTGACTCAATCCAATCTGACTCGAGATCAAATATAGTTCTTTGTCAATTCAAAGTGAGTTTGTCCAGGGACTAAGTATCTTTTTTGTAAATGTATACAATTCTTTTATATTCAAAATAACAAAATTTTTATCGGAGTCGGATGCTGCATTGGAAGGACTTTCACTCTAAAACTTTTGCCTTAATTTAGTGACAGGCATGTGTCCTTAGATTGAGCATTAGTGTTCAGAGTTCAGTAAATGTACGAACTGCTTATGTGCTCGATCAGTTCGAAGGTATACGATATTGGATCGTGCATCTTCAAATGTCTCTCATCTATGATAAAAACATTTTGATGACACATTTTCGAATATGTCTGATGGGCATCTAGTAAAATAAATGTATACGCTAACAGAAGCCTTAAATGATGTCTGAATACAATATTTCTATAGAATTAGTTCTATTGCCATAAAAATCTCGATAACAAAACTTTTGAATCATAAATTCTGCATTCAAAATCTGAGAGGCTTAGATGAAATCAAAATTTCAGAAGAAAAACAATCATGCAGAGAACATACATTATATGTTTCTCTACAATTAAGTTAATTGAGTCAAGCGAACTTTGAGAGGACATTTCAAAACCAATAATAAACTCTGTCTCATCCTCAATCATGTGAAAATTTGAAGTTCAATTATTCTTTTTCACTTTTTCTAAACAATTTAACGACAAGCTGCTCTCTTCGCTTTAGTATCTACTCTTTTCGACTGTTTATGTGTTAGCTGGATCCCATATTTTATATGTTAGTTTCTATATGTATAGAGCTATATGACATTCTGGGAGACGCTTTAACCCATTTAGACTACGAATAAGAAGTATCTTAATCTTTGTTTAGCATCAATGTGTATCATCAATGGTGCTAACTGTATCACATTTTAAGAAAAAGTTGTTTCTAAATGGCACCTAGAGTTGCAGTTGTCATTGGTAACCGTAAACGATCGATCCATTCTAATCGTTAGAGGATTCTTTACTGATCGATAGACATAAGTGTTTCTCTACTGATCAGAATGACATTTTTTAAAATTTTTGTACATTTTTTTTCAGAAATTTAATACTCTTTACTGAAGCCAAAGACTTCTAATCATTTGAAATACACCATAATGTACTTATCATATTATCCCCGGGGAAAAAAATAGTTAGAGTCGGTTTTTCGAAGATATTGTCACTATAAAAACATATTTTTTAAATAATAATTACATATTCTGAAAGCCCGTGGAGTTTTCTACTACCCTGTATATTTACATTTTTGTTTGTACCAATGTATCACCGAAACAAATTGAGTACAATGAAGGCACCCTCATGTCCAGATTCCCATAGACTTGATTTTTTCTTTGTCATCAAAAGTAGTTTTTAAAATTTTTCATCGCTATAGAATGATCTTTTTGAAAAAGCAATTATAGATTCTGATAGAGCTTGAAATTCTCTATCATCCTGTCCATTTACTTATTTTCTTGCATTCATAGATTGAAAAAGAATTTGAATACAATGAACATAGTCTGAATCGACTAGTACCAAAAATTGTTACATTTCTCCTTTTTTCAAAATATAGTCAATATAAAAAGAACTTTTTTAAAAACACAACGATAGATTCTGATAGAGCTTGCAATTCTCTATCAACCTATATATTTTTGTCTTGCCTTGCACTTCTGTGCTGAATGTACTGCAATACATAGATGCAAGATAGTTAACAAATATACTGGATGATAGAGAATTGCAAGCTCTATCAGAATCTATCGTTGTGTTTTTAAAAAAGTTCTTTTTATATTGACTATATTTTGAAAAAAGGAGAAATGTAACAATTTTTGGTACTAGTCGATTCAGACTATGTTCATTGTATTCAAATTCTTTTTCAATCTATGAATGCAAGAAAATAAGTAAATGGACAGGATGATAGAGAATTTCAAGCTCTATCAGAATCTATAATTGCTTTTTCAAAAAGATCATTCTATAGCGATGAAAAATTTTAAAAACTACTTTTGATGACAAAGAAAAAATCAAGTCTATGGGAATCTGGACATGAGGGTGCCTTCATTGTACTCAATTTGTTTCGGTGATACATTGGTACAAACAAAAATGTAAATATACAGGGTAGTAGAAAACTCCACGGGCTTTCAGAATATGTAATTATTATTTAAAAAATATGTTTTTATAGTGACAATATCTCATACTATGGGCTATTTAATTTCAGTCTGAATTTATCAAATAAAAATAATACTTGATTTCAAACTGAAACGTGAGTCTAGGAGTGAGGGGGGGAGTGACTGAGGGTGTGGGTGTTGGTCTGGGACCCACACACACACCCACACCCATGGTGCGGGTGTGGGCGCGCGAATGAGGGTGAGGGTGTGCTTGTGGCTTTGTGTACTATAGGCTTTATTCCCCTGCACAAGGGACTAAGCGGGGACTAAGCTTTTTGTGGGGGGGACTAAGGGGGACTTTGCAGGACTAGGGGGGACTAAGGGTTTTTAGTGGGACTACGTAGTATCAAACGAGAAAAGTTTGATTCGGAAGAAGTTGGTGCGGTTTTTTTGATTTTAGAATTCAGTTTGAAATAAAAAAGCCCATAGACTCCAATATCTTCGAAAAACCGACTCTAACTATTTTTTTCCCCGGGGATATATCAACTCATTTTTATGTCAACTTATATTATCAAAACAAAATTACATAATTGTTTAACATGGAATGCAAAGCTAGGTAACATACTCAAAGTACTACGGAGGACATAATATTTTTGCAAGAGGGTATAACTATAATCTCCAATAGAGTAAATCCTGAATTTTATAGCGAATGAAAGCTCGTTGAAAATGCAATTTATCAGTGTTAAATAATAAGGATTATAAAAGTTCTTCAATGTCGAAGTCAGGAAACGTATATGGTTTTACGTCTTATCGGGATAGAAAATTCCTTTCCTGAAACAGTTTAAATGAAATTTAATTCAAAATGGTGAACATCACAAAGTGACACATACCTGACCTGGAAATATGAGAATAATAATTAAAAATCAAGTGCCAAAAAAATTCCTATCGGACATGGTATATCATCATTCTCATGAGAAAAAAATCACAAAAATACATCTTAGATATTTTGACAAATACCAGAGCTAACATTGATTTATTTGCAACTCTTTCATATTTATATCCACCTTCTCTGCGTGCCATAAAAACTACTTGTTGTCATCATATTGAGTATTATTTAACTTTATCGATTCTTAAGTAAATGTTACTTAGTAATATCGAATATTTTAAATCAGATCTAGTCCTAACAATCTCATGAAAAGAATTTATTTATGTTGATAGGGCATAAAATTATAGGAGTTTCTTGAATTCGACATCGAAAAGCTTTGATAATCTTAACTGTTTAATACTGAGAACTTCTATTTTCAACAAATTGTCATTTGATATAGAATGTACTGTTTAGTATATTTGAAATCATGACAGTACTATCTGAGCAAATATTATATCCTACATAGTGCTTTTTTCCTAGTTGTCGATACTTGTAAACATAATCGCGGAAGTTCGTACTTGCCAAGCTGTGTAGCATTGTAATTTGACTCAGAATCACTTAAATTTACCTTGTTGTTTACAGAACTGATTTCATACCGACATATGAGATAACAGATTGAAATTAATGTGGAAATTCAATACAATATACAGTTAATTAAAAATGATCGGTTCTGGATGAACAGTTAATAAATTTAGAGGATGAATATAGAATTTATAGTCTTATAGGACTCTCTGTTTACCAGTAGATGCTAAGACGGTGAAAACTTATGCAAACAAGAACTAAAAACGACTGTTAAATCATTATAGTCATGCGTAGGACACATATACGGTTAGACAAGGAAGTTAAGTTCTCTCTTTCAAACACCGATGTCATTCCAGAAACGTTCAAATAGTATGAAGTTTTCAGGGTATGTTGCAGCTGTAGTAGAGTAATTATGGCACAATTTTCAGCTCGATTTTCTGCATTTGAGGAAGATATTGGCCAAACAAGGGTCAAAAATAGCTCATTTGACAAATCAAAGCTCTCTGTTCAGATTCATTCTATACATTCTAATTCTTTTTTGTTTGAAAGAGCATGTTCGGATCCAATGCAGTAGAGAGCCTTTTTTTAAATTCGTACTTCTTAAGAGGAGAAAACCGATCGAAAGTTCAATGACTTAAAAAGTTGTCTATAACACTTGTTCTAATTATGTCAATGTTTGTACGTATACTAAAAGCAAAGCTTAATCAAAGAAGAAATCCGTACTGTGTTGCATATTGACGTTTTCTTTCAAACAACAAAAAAAACAAAATATATTGAATCGGTATTAACAGAAAGATTTATTTTTTGCAACCAAGAAACTATAAATAGAGAAAAAACAGAAAAGATTAAAAGTTTTGTCTAAAAAACAGCGTCATTTTTGAATAGCGGGTGACGGAAATCTTAAAAATGTTTTGGAAAAAATGAAGCACTGGGTGAACAATTTTGTCGTTTATAAAAGAGCAAGTCACGAACTATTTATCCATATATTCAAATTAATGTCGGCCATTGTGACAAAGAGTGACTTTTGTTTTAAGGGAGGATGCCTTAATGCGCCTTTTATAGAGTCATAAGAATGAAAAATGCCTTATGTGGGTATACTTAGCACTTCAATGCGGTCTGCCTGTTTTCACCATTACCGATACTGATAAGAAAAAAAATTCTACCGGTTCCAACTATGTCTTCATTTATTAGTGATGATTAAAAAAGGCAGTCGACGTTTTAGTCTAATTTTAAATACTTAAACGTCAACTGAGAGAAATATAATATGATAATGATGCAACCCAGTGCTTCTGCATCGAAACAAGCTATTGACAGCAACACAACAAACAATTCAAAAACTGATTCGTTTACTAGTGTATTCCAATGCACAACTGTATCAAAGCTGGAAGATGGTACTTCGAAAAATACATTAGAATCAGACTTTGGACATCTATTCGAAAGGCTGGGGAAAAAACTTGTATGGTACCTCTTATGCATTTTACTTACGAAACGTCGCTTAGTTACTGCTAATGCTATGCCCTCACGTTCGTGATCGATTAATATGTATTGACGAGCATGGGCAGCTTTGTTCCAAATCTGAAAGGTTCAAGAAAAAAAAATCGTGCGTACTGTCTTATAGTGTCTAATTAGAGTTTAAGAAATAATCCTACCAGACACCATTTCAATTCTTCTGCTCTTGATTTATAATAATGCATGAATTGACTAGTGTTACGATGATAATATATTTGCTTCAACATGGCATCAGCTATCGCGTCTTCTAGATTCCCGCTATGATGGATGGCATCAAATATAACAATAAGTGAATGTTTTTCGACCAACACATCGGTATATTGCTGAATTTCGGTTTCGGTTTCCTCAGTACTTTCCCCTGATCGATATCGCAAATTTTTCAATTCACATTTGCAGTTCTGTAAGACCATCTGTCTCTTTTCTTGTAATTGAACGAGGAGATTTGAGTTGTTTTCGAATTGTGCTTCACTCAGTTCATTATTCGAGCGTACATTTTGGCAAAGTCGAGCCACAGCATTAGCAAGACTACCTGAATCCTAGAGAAAAGGAATTCATCGCAGAAGAAAAGTACGAATTAACTTGATCTTTGCAATTTCTTCGAAAAAAAAGCATTATGAAAGTTATATGGATTTAATGACTTCATCAATGATGTAGTACAATATAAAACAAGGTACTAGTGTTAAATCAAATAACAAGTAAAGATATTGTTTTAGGGATCAGTTCACCAGCACATGGAGATGGCTCAGGTGCTTGTGGGTGTGAGGATGAGATTTGTTGCAAAGAAGAATTTAGTTTTATAAGAACTTGTGAACAGTGTGAAAATATTTACTCGCACAACGACTACTGGTGTTCCTTTCGTTAAACCTTCACATATAGCGACCAACGTTGTAAAACTACCACCCAGTAACAAGTTAACAATTGGAATAGGATTCGAAAACGCTAAATAATAGATACAAAGGATTATTATAACAACTGAGAAACGATACTTTAGTGTCAATAATATATATATACCACTATCTTGATGGTAATCGACAGTGTTTGATACTAATGTCTTGCTAAGTTCGTATTCAATCTCTTGTCGCTTGAAAATAATGCGTTCTACGTCCTCTAATCCATCATCAAAGAGAAGAAAATGTGTGTGATTTGGTTCTAAATCACAGTTGGTGTTTCGATTATTGTCTACTTTGAATGTTTTCAAATCGTATTTTTGGATACAAGGCTTTGAATCTACCGTCTAGAAAAATCAAAATAAGCAAGTTCATTCAAGTGGTTAGATAATACACTAGTTTTATAATTAGCATGTTACGATCAACAGAAATGTCATATGTTTCTGTACCTACTTGTAGCTGTTCACGTCCTGGAAAAGAACACAACATTTTCTATGAAGAATAAGAAACTTAATCAAGGCTGATGATGTAGGTACCTGCTATATATCTCCAGCTGCAAAATCCAATACAAGGCACATCGGCTCCAAAAGTATCACTATGTAATGCTTTTCCAACGAGACTAATCATATCTCGATTGATGCCACTTGTCATAACCCATGCATCTAAGTATTTAAACATGTGAACATAACATGAAGAGAATGCATTTATACTCTTTACTTGTTATTCTTGCTGCTGCCGATATGCCACGCTCGATAGCGCACTCAGTTTCTACTGAAATGTCAGATTTATTTGCAACTCGTCTTCCAATATTGATACCACCGGTCTGAATTGAAAGGATGAGATCAGGAACAGGAAGCTTATAAGCTTCAATGATAAAGTTTGACACTGTTTCACTTGTCGATTTTCCAGCAAGATGGATAAACTGAAGAAATGAAAAATCTGCTACAAAATGTTTATGACAGCTTAATATAACTATAGAGAACCACATTTAATTTATAAAGACACCTGATAAAAATTATTCATTTCCTTTCCAAACAGGATGTGGATGTAAATCTAGATGGAAGTCGGTGTTGGTGTGATATTCATTAAAATTACACCGACATTTCTCCCTCTACAAAGTCAAAAATAAGCAAACAATGCCAATTTCAATGGAAAATTTTTAATGCAAGTTGTTTGATACCATATGTAGTGACAATAGGTTTTGCTGAATGAGGACAGTTTTATGAAGACCATCTGTAAAAGGATTTTAGAAGCTAGCTAGTCAAAGAAAATGAAGGCTACCTTCACCAAGCAATTGAGCCATATGCGATTGAGCTCTTAGAGTTGGGTAACCTCAAATATTCGAAAAGAATTTTTTTTAATCTCATTCTCAAGTTATATTTCGTAAGCAGACACTCTATGAATACGAGTTGCTCCTCATGTATCATAAGGTAGCATTGTGGCCGATGTTTAATGATGCACCTACATGAGTGAATTCTCTGGACTATCGTGGGCCAGAAGCAGCGTAGGTTTTGGGGCTTGAAAAAAATGAACTCAGCCTATTTTGTTTGAAAGATAGATGCCAACAGCACAAGAAAGACTGAATAAATGAATTTTATATCACGAGAGAAGTTTAAATTTGAACGCCTTCGATGGCAATCATTATCACAAATATTTTAGATGGGTCTATGCTTATCATGAACGACAGACAAAGAGTGTGTGTAGGGGAAAATCAGTAATTCATTTTTTCCAACTAGTATTTTAACAAATATTGGGAAATACATCTAAGTTACTACACAGTAGGCAAGAACTTCGCTGAGCAGCTTTTACCTCTTTTATAGAAAAGTAGTATATACTCGCTTTTGTTCATTTTTGCTGGTTAAAATAAAAAATATTCCTCAAAGATGGGACGGTATCTCTTCGCCCTGCTACCTTCTTCTAAATTTGTCACAACTTAAGTGGCTCCTTGAAGCAACTGAATTATTCTGAAAAATGAACCACTACGTCCTTCTTTCGCCCTCTTGTCACCATTTAAAATGTTGTTTCGAGCCTCCTCTAAATCGGCTTTGATCTGCTACTGAACACTCAAAATCGTTATTGATTTCATTTTGGCGAATATAAGGCTGTAATAAAACTAAATTACCTGCGATACACGATCATTCGTCGTATTTTTTCTGCCATCTTCAATTCTCAGAAAGCCAAAGTCAGCTGGAACTTGACTAAATATGTGAAATAGTAGTTATTAGCATAGTGAAAAGAAAAATACATCGCTTGTTTCAATTATAATAAATTTTCATGAGATAAGTACGTAATTATTACATTCTTTTTCACTAAAGAATAACTTACCTAGAACCGTTACAAAGTTGAAGTTTTAATTTAGCAACGACCTATGTAAAGGAAGAAAAATACCAATTCTTATATGTGGATTTCTTCTAGTAATAACGTACGTCTCCAACTTGTTTATGTGCTTGTTTTATTTCTGACGCCATATACAAGCCATAAATTAATCTAAAAAAGTCTAGAACTATGGTGTCATCGTGATTGTGCGTTTCAAGAGAGGTAACGGTACGTTTGTGGATCTTTTCTTTTTTTAAATTAAAAATATGTTGCTAGGTAAACAAGAGCTTATTTGAACGCATTTCAACATGTTAATGTATGTGCCATTTCACTAAACAAAAACGATAAAATCCAACGCTTTCACTGTTGTATATAGTTTGCCGGCATTGTCCTCTTCACACTCGCTGTCTTCTTAAAAAAAGCCGTTATTAAAAACATAAAAAGCGTACGTTTGACGACGTAAAAACATTTTTTTTTCATTAATTCTCTTACTGAATTGGTGATCGTGAAGAAAAATCATACGCCAAATAATCAAACAACTTTCTTTTAATAAATGCTTTCTTCTACTGGTTACTTTCTACTTCACGACGGCCTTCGCGATCGACGAGAACGATAAAAAGCGACAAACCCGAAGGAACTGTTTCAGACTAACGATGACTCAATTTGCTTTCTCTGCTTCATCATTGACGACTTCTGCGATCACAAAGTGGCAGAAGGCAACTTTATTTGTGTGCATAAATCATGGAAAAGTTTAGCGATACTACCTATTATAGTTACAAGATAATTGTCGCAGATTGGAACTGCATAACTCATTGTCAAGGCATTTTTATAACGTAAGCTTATCGTATACACAACCAAGAAAGATTTAATAGATTTCAGATAGATCGTTAATTTTTAATAACTGGTAATTAGAATGTTCTAAAATTTTCACCCTTAAAGAATTGCTTCCTTCATGACATATCGAATTTCCAAATATCCTTCATACTCTATGAAACATGCAACAGTCTCATTTTTTTGAAACTCCAATATGTCCAGAAGGAAGCACTTCTTGAATGTGAAATTTTTAGTAAACGCTACTTACAAGTCGGACTAGGTGTGAGCAAGATTTCAGATCGAAACACCTTCATTCGATTCGTTAGTGCACATCGTGTTATAGACTAAAACTTGACTAAAATAGCTGTGTCTCAGAAGGACATGCTTATGGGCTCTTATTCTTTTGTTTTCTTTATATCTCATTGCAGTCTGTCTCATGCACAGAGTTCCAACTCCAAAACGATTAATCAGTTGGGTTTCTTTCCTCGTTAGCCATATTTATAAAAAGTTGTAAAATATTCATCCTCTTCTGGTCCCTCTCTTAGTAGAAATTGCAAGAATTTCAGCTCCCGTTTGAAATTTTAAGAAGGTATTTTCTATGTCAATACAGTAGTGAACAAAAATCCTACTACTAGGGTAAAACTATCTAAATAATGTTTGTTTGCTTTGAAAGTTGTAGCAAAGTAAGGACTTGGCGAGTCCTGATTGTGGACAAAAGCTCGAATCCTGTGCTCTTACTGAGGCTAAGATATCAAGTCAACTCCAAAGGACTTTCCTCCATATTTTTGACGAAATTATGTGATATTGGAAGGAAATGCTGGTACTTTTCGATTTGTTGAAGTAAAAGTAATATTTTTAGTGCTATAGGGGATTTCGATGATGGTCTACCTATACCAAAAATTTCACCTAGATTTGTCCTATCCTAGTGATTTCTTAGAGCTGTCAATCTAGAAGTATAGAATGATAAGGATCTTCCTCTCTATAAAGGATATAATGGTGAAAGTTTCAGCATAGGTTTGTCCATACTTATGAAGTCTATAATAAAATTTTCAGACCAACCGACTGAGCCCAGGTCAAGATTTGGATCAAATACTGATAGGGTTTTAATATACCAGTTCCGTGTGTAGGCGGTGTATAGGACACAACCTAATGAAAAAGCGTCGGTTTGTAATGAAAATTTTCCTAAAGAGAGACTAAGAGCGAGACTGTCCAACTATATGTTGACTGGCACTATGCCCTTTTCTAGCCCTAGATAACATAATAAGAAAAAAATCCTAGATGTTGACTTGATATCTTAGCTTCAGTAAGGGGACATGACTCACCATGTCCTTACTTCAGTTCGGTTTCAAAGCAAACAACCCTTATTTAGATAGTTTTCCACTAGTGACGGGACTTTTATCCACTACTGTATGCTTGTATATGGATAATAGCAGAGACCGACTTTTCAATTTTAAGCCTCATACTAGGTATGCACCAGTTCCAGTCATGACTGGTGAACTGGGTACCAGTCGTGACTGGGTACCCAGTCATGACTGGTACCCAGTCCGACTGGTACCCAGTCATGACTGGTACCCAGTCTGACTGGTGCCCAGGCATGACTGGGTACCAGTCATGACTGGGTCATCAATCATTTAATCTTTAATTTATTACATGCATAATATCTCCCTCTTTCTTATAATATTATAATAAACTCATCATAACCTACTAAAGCACTAATACAAGTTATATCATAGAATTAATAATCAATTATTTCCACGATATGAGTCGTATTAGCTCTTTAATAGGTTAAGATGAGTTTATGATAATCTGATAAGAAAGAGGGAGGTATTATTCATGTGATAAATTAAAGATCAAATCACTGATGACCAGTCGTGACTAGGGATGCAACGGTGACGATCAGTCACCGCTTGATCGTAGGAATCGGTAACCGTTGGACCGATAACCGGTGAACCAGTATGAACCGGTAACAGGTGTGAACCGGTAACCGTTCAACGGGTAACCGGTTCACTTGCATAGTAGTTTATGTTTAAAACTATATTTCGATATAAAGCAGGTATCCATAATTAGGGATACCCTTGGAGCCCCAAGTCCTACTATTGAGGGTACCTTTGGGTCCTCAACGCCTATTATTGGAAGGTACCTTTGGGTCCTCAAGTGCTACTATTAGAGGGTATCCTTGGGTCCTCAAGTCCTATTATTGGAAGGTACCCTTGGGTCCTCAAGTGCTACTATTGGAAAGTACCCGTGAGTCCTCAACTCCTATTATTGAGAGGTACCTGGGGGTTCCCAGGTGTTACTATTGGGGTACCCTTAGGTCCTCAAGTCCTATTATTGAGAGGTATCCTTCGGTCCTCAAGTGCTACTACTGGGGATACCCTTGGGGCCTCTAGTCCTATTATTGGAAGGTACCCTTGGGTCCTCAAGTGCTCCTATTAGAGGGTACCCTTGGGTCCTCACGTCCTATTATTGGGAGGTACCCTGGGATTCTCAAGTGCTACTATTAGGGGTACCCTTGGGTCCTCAAGTGATACTATTCGGGGGTACCCTTGGATTCTCAAGTCCTATTGTTGGGGGTACCCTTGGGTCTTCAAGTGCTACTATCGGAAGGTACCCTTGGGTCCTCAAGTCCTCTTGTTGAGAGGTGTCCTTGGGTACTCAACTCCTATATTTGGGGGATGTGGGTGTGTGGGTGTGGATGTAGGTGTGGGTGTGGGGTGTGGGTGTGAGGGCAGGTGTGAGTGTGCGTGTAGGTATTCATTTTATTCATAACGACACCCCACACTCACGCCCACATTTACATCCCCACCCACACACCCACATCCACATCCCCCAATAACAGGACTTGAGGACCCAAGGATACCTCTCAACAATAGGACTTGAGGACCCAAGGGTACCTTCTTATAGTAGCATCTGAAGACCCAAGGGCGCCTCCCAAGAATAGGAGTAGAGGACCCAAAAGTACCCTCAATAGTAGGACTTGAGGACCCAAGGATACCTCTGAACAATAGGACTTGAGGACCCAATGGTACTTTCCAATAATAGGACTTGAGGACTCAAGGGTACCTCCAATAGTAGCACTTGAGGACCTAAGGGTACCCCCAATAGTAGGACTTGAGAACCCAAAAGTACCTCCCAATAATAGGACTTGAGGACCCAAGGGTACCTCCAATAGTAGCACTTGAGGACCT
>CAJNOP010000457.1:0-46604 GCA_905250075.1 Rotaria sp. Silwood1
AGAAGCGAATGTCAAGAAGAAATACTCAAAAGTGTTGTTAACTGTCTTTAGATGTTTTTTTTGTACTATTGTCGTCCACATACGCAACATTTTGAAAACAATATTTTCAAGCATAGTTTATATAACTGCATTACTGAATGTATTTACATAGAAGTATTTCACGATGAAATCATAAATTTGCCTTGCCTCAGTTATAAAAATAGATGTATATATCTATTATCTATTTTACTTGATCTTACTATTCATGTCCCTCTATCCTTATAATTTTTCATTTTTAATGCCTATGTTTTCTTTTTTTTCTTTATACTTCTATGCGTGCATCTATAATGTGTTTGGAAGTGCAATTGACGTCGTTACCTATTTGTCCTTTTTTTTATTATTGTTCTGATGTCATTCTTTTGTTCTATTATCTTATTTTCTTGTCAACTACAACGTGGCACAACAAGATATTAATACTGAAAATAGTAAGCATAGTTTTCAAAAGTCAACATAGAGATATCTTGAGAAAATGCATCTGGATATTATTTATCTTATTATCCGCAGAAGAGTCAGCGAAATTTTGAGATTAATAATGTACTTAAGTCAATAATAGTTTTATTTTGAAAACAAAATGTGCGAAATACATGAAAGCAAAAAAATAAGATAAAGTAATTTGAAAACAACTTTCTTATCATTCTGCTTATACATAGAAGACATATGAAGCATTGCTGTCATTAAGTATACTCGTAATTTCTTTCATATACACAGAGAATCGAAGATCGGCTAGATCTTGGAAGCATGGTCACCCATTTACAAACGGCTTTATCGAGCATTTTTCTTGTTCTTATTCTATATGTTTTGCAAGGTTTAACTCTTGGACTCACAGGTACCTTGCCATTGATTTTAGTGGCTCACGGTGCCACATGGAAAGATCGAGGCACTTTCAATTTTGCATTTTATCCATTCTCATTTAAACTTATTTGGGCACCATTGATCGATGCCCTCTACAGTAAACGTTTTGGTAGACGAAAATCATGGTTAGTACCCATACAACTTAGTATGGCTGGAATTTTGTTGCTGCTATCGTTCTTTGTCGAATCATTTATAACCAATCTGCGTATTGTATTGCTCACTCTCATTTTCATTTTTATTGTTTTTCTTACTGCAACTCAAGATATTTGTGTCGATGGTTTAGCTATCACCTTATTTTCTGCGACGAATCCTCAATGGGCATCGACTTCGCAAACTGTAGGACAAATTTTGGGTCGTTTTCTTGGTTCCTCATTTCTTTTAACATTTGAATCAGCAAATTTCACTAATCGATTCATTCGCAAGCCACTTTCACTTCCCTCTGCGGCATCAGGCTTATTTACAGTCGAACAATTCATACGCTTTGCAGCTCTCTTTATTCTAGTTGTCACTACGTGTCTTGTATTATTTCTTCGTGAGAAAGAAGACGTATCAAACTCGAATGGTGAAGAAACAGAGAGTCTTTCTTTACTCGAAACATATCTTTCAATTTGGAAACTTTTAAAAAAGAAATGTATCCAACAGTTGACTCTCGTTGCACTTCTTGCTCCAATGGGGATGGTGGCTATCAATTATATGACCTATTTGTCACTCGTAACGTAAGTGAAGAAAATATTAATTTTTGAATTTATTCTGTTCTGAGTCTGCAGTCTTGAAGCAAAAACAAAGCACTTTGAAGAGAAAAGATGAAAAGACCATTGAAAATGTGGTGCAACGCATAAGAAACACTATTTGATACAGGTTTTTATTTTCAAAAGAACAACCAACCTTAATGTTAATACTTCAACATATTCGACAACTTTCAAACAAATAAAATTGTGTTCTAAAATGAGTTCACAAAATAATCATTATTAATGTCGTCTTTTGTATACGAGATTTTGCTATTAATATTCTTTCATAGAAAATAAAGAAGAATGTTGTAAACCAGAACATTTTTGATCAGTTTTAAATTAGAGAACACCTCTTGTAGAAACCATAATTAGTATTGATAATCTATAAAAAAATGTTCTTATAATGATATGTTATCTATCGAAGAGCATCCTAGTCGGATTAAGAGAAACGTCAAGTGCAAGTCAGAAACAAATAAATTATGTTATTTCTTCAATTTCCTTTTTAGTCAAGGTGTACCACGGGAGTATTTAGCTCTTGTCAACATACCAGTGACTCTCATCACAATTGCAGCGCCTCTAATTATTCGTCATACAGAGCTACCACTCATCTGGTACGCTGGATCTTATTTGCTGTATCTTATAAGTGGCATACCAATTGCGGCTTATGTCTATTTCACTCCTCGTATAATCTCCACGAGTTATTATTATCCGTTACTTATTTTACTTCTAGCATGCAATGAATTCATTATGACATTGCGATTCGCTGCGCAAGTCGGATTCTTTGCTTCAATTAGTGAGCCACGTATTGGTGGCACGTATATGACGTTACTCGTCACTCTACATAATTTGGGATTTGCTCTGCATTCATCGATCATTCTTTATGTAGCAAACTGGTTACCAAAGAGGTATGCCTTTGTTATTTTGGTAGGTGTATGCACCATTATTGGTATTATATGGCTTGGTTTTTCATTTCGAACCTTGAAACGATTACAAGAACTACCCACTCACGAGTGGCATCTAATACCAGAAATAAACATAGATAATGCTACTAAACCGGACGAACAAAGTCAAAACGATCACAGAGCATCATTGATGTCGGACAGAGATACGGAGCAAATAACTTGAAGTTTTTTTTTTAAAATAATTTTTGATTTTATGTGTATGCAACAAAAATAGTGTATGTATTTCTCGTATAGATTACCTTGGTGAGAGTAAGAAACCCTTTTATTCCCGATCGACATCGAAAAAAAAGCAAAGAAAACTAGATGACATTCGAGTTTCACTCGAATGTGAAATGCAATGCAAACCGAGAATTTCGGTTTTCGAAAAAAAAAACGACTTGTCGTTCATGGAATCCATTGTGAGTCGCTCTTACACTAAAAATGTTTATGTCTAACTGGAATCAAACATTTTTTTGTCATTATTATGAATAAAAAATGTTATAATTTCATCAATCAATTGATCAAAATCGAAATCAACGTGAAAAGTTGCCATAATAAAACTCACTACAACGAGAACTCTAGGAGTTCTTGTCAACATGTAATCCATGAACGCTGTCGGTTGATCGTTTAATTATTTATAAGGTGTGAATGTGAATGAGCGAGCATGCTGATGAAGAGAATGTCTGCACTCAAACTAGAAAAAGTAAGTTGTTTTTGCACTTCAGGATGTATCCGAAAGACTTTTTTTGACCAAAAATAAATGAACAATTTTCTTGTTTTCAATGTTTTTTGCATAATATAATCATAAAGAGTATGCACTGACACTAGTGCAAAAAAATGTTGCATGTGTCGTATTTTGCAACATGAGGTGCTCTCGTTGGGATACATTTTGAAATTATTAGCAACTACTCTTGGAGTACAAGATGGCAACATTCTAAGATCTAGTCGGATCAAGTTGATTTGATCCTGATCAACCGTCTTCGATGTAGTTCAATCTCGACCATTGATTAATCTCTCAATATATTCTTGACTAATGATGAAAATATCTATCATATGACATATTTTTATGGTAGAGTCTGTGACATGTTTTTATTTTAATGTATTGACTGAGCACAAATGCAAGAATTCAAATTGATTTCTGATGAAGAATATTTCTTATTGTATCGAATTTTTGCCGAAATGAAAATCATTGCATAAATCATTCTCATTTGTATTATTATTTACATCATATTCAACCAACGTAGATCATCGTACATCGCTGGAAAACTGAAGTTATAAAAGAATCGTCGAATCATTATCTTGTTTTAATCAAAATACCTCTATCAATAGAAGTAAATAATGTTTTTCGTTAAAGTATATGAGAAAGAATCTCTGTTTTTCTCAAATGTATTCGATTGCTAAAACCATATGTTGCTAACTATTGCGACACACAGTCTTTCGTTATTTTTTTTGAATATCATTGAATTCTTAATAACCACATATCTTCATAAGCATGTGTTTTGGTCAAAATTAATACTCAGTCAAATTTTAAATTTACCCATTCAAAATCAAAAATTTTTATTTTGATTGAACGAAATTGAAATTTGTTTTTGGTGAAAAGAAAAAGGTGAAGAAACCCAAAAGTTGAAGTAACAACAACTTCTTTATTTCAGAAAAACTTATTGACAAATATTATATGATTGGATATAATACGTTCCTGTAGAAATGTTAATTTATATTGTCAATTGAATTAATACATAAATTAAACTATTAGTAGTTCAAGCTTAAAATCAATTTAAACTATTTTTTTATAACTTAACTTTAAAAAACGTTTAAGTTATCATAATTCATATTTTAAATAAATTCTTGTATTATCATCATCATCATCACATGATGGTAGTTGTCATAAATATTAAATTGAGTTCGATGAAATACGTTTTATTATCAATGATCTTTCTGGTATATCTAAAATCATGTTTTTCAACAACATAACCAATAAGTTCACTTCTATGGCCATCTCTACATAGTACTCGACTAATAATAATGTAACCTGTTTTGTAAATGACAATTAGAACAAATCAATATATTACTAATCATCATTCTTGATATTTCTTAATGTATATTCCAATTTTATTGTCTCTCTTTGAGGTGTTTAATACTTATTCAAATTTTAGTTCTAATTTCATTGGATAGAGAATGTAATTCTCGACAAAAATGCTGACTTTGGTTTTTTTTTTACAAAGATTTTTCATGCAGATATAAACTTTATGAGATTAAAACTTCTTGAATTATCAAACTGTGAATTTCTTTTTTTGCTATAAATAAAAGACGATCTGTATGAGTGTGTGTTCTCATCAAAATCGATGTTAAAAGAACTAAATATTATGTTCAGAGGAATAAAAGTTGTAAACAAAATAGTGAATGTATTCACTTGAACAGTTGAAACATTTAGACAACTTTGAATCAGTCGAAAATAATTCCTCAGTTATGTCCGGAACTAGCGTTTTTTCAGTGCTTCGACATTTTTTTTCTCTCAAATATTTGTACTAGTGCTTTGAAAATCGCATCAAAAGATGCGAAATTTTGTATAGAATATTGTAGCATTTTTTCGAAATTTCAGCAGATTCGTCTCTCAAAATTCTCTATAATTTTTTCGCCGTTTTTGACTTTTCCTATTGAGTAGATGTTAATCTGGCTAAGATATAAAAATCAAAATTTTTAAATAATTGTTAAACGTTTCACAGATAGGAAAGGAGCCATTTCTTATCGTGTTTTCGTCATCTTCACTTTTCAGAGAAAAATTTTGCAATTTTTCAAAAGAACCTTAAATTGAATTTTATTGTGAGCGAAATTTTTCATTTTAGTGACACATTCTACGCCTCTGGTGACAAAAAATCGAATTCTTTTGACAAACAGTGATATCATAAATAGTAAAACTACATTTGAAGAATATAGCATATCTAACAATAATCTTGGCTTTCTTTTATCCTTTTCTATAATGAAATATACGAATAAAATCTAGTTAAATTAAGTCTACTACTTTCTGCGATGCGTGAATAAAACAGTAAAAAAAGCACGTCTGTCTGTTTATTTTTTGACTTTCCATTCTCGAGATTATCACAGTCTAGTAAGTAAAATAGAAAAATATCTCAAGTAAAAGATGGAGGCCAAATCATTAAAATTAGTGGTTTGTGGAATTTACTGAAGAAGAACGAACACTGATATTGAAAGTTTCTATCAACTTACCATTCTCGAGAATATTGCAACACAAAGTATAGATTTTTGTTACAGTAAAAACTACGCAAAGGATGTAGTGCTTCGTACCGCATTAAATATTTCTACTCGATTGAAAAAACAATCAACGAAAGAATTAGAACCGATCATTTCCGTATGTCTTATTTTTTTAAACTTCATTTGTGATTGTAAACAAGAATTAAAACAATTTATTGTATTCTTTTCTGGTTCTTATCTCGATTCTAAATCATAATAGTGATAAGCATTTAAAATGTGAAGCTATGACAATCTAGTTTTCATTCTCAAAACGTCGTGGAATTCGATCTGTGCGTTGCTTATTATTCGTTCGCCCTTGCTTATTAATTAATGCAACATGTAAAGAATTGTTGAGTATAGTTGATCCTTTATTAGCATGACTAAGACTTATTTGTAGACCACATGTGAAACATTAGTGGAAGTCAAGAACAATGCTATCCTACTGAGTTCATTTTTTTTGAACTGATGCTGGATGATCATTGTCTCTACAACGAAGGACTTTGAACGAAGCTACATGAGACGAGACAGTTTTTTTTTTCTTATGATTTATTGAGAAAATAATTCTCGACAGACTCATTATTTTATTATAAAAAATTTTATTTTGTTCTATGCACAACATGAGAAAAAATTAGGATAATCAAGATCACTTCAAAGTATCTATAAGATACTTTGATGTTTGAGATATGACAGACAAAGTAAGTGTATGAATTTGTTTTTTTTTTTTTTTTGCATCGAACTAATGTTATTTTGAAATGGTCGATTGTTGATGATACACTGAAAAGAATGATTATAAAAAAAGTATGTGACATGCAAAGCAAATTATTTCTTTTTTTCATAATATTATTTGTTAAATGTGAATATTGAGCAGTAATTGATAGTAAAGAAGATAAAAATAGCATAATTTTTTGTATTAGTTATTCTTGCCTATCCCTTGAGTCATCATAAAATATGAGCAAAAACTTCGTGTTTCTATTTTTAATAAATATCAATAAGAATATTTATGTTATTGTTTGTCGTATGAGAAAAATATGTGGTGTTACAGGTTGTTGATAAACAAGAAATCGACAATATGGACAACGATAATGTGTTTGTAACCAATGAAGAAGACATTCTCGATGATAAATATGTTTACATATTAATTGTAAAATCATATCAGTTATATTAAAATCTCCTAAACAAATTGAACATTGTGATGAATTATGAATTTGATTATATTGTATTGTATGTGCTACAATATCAGCTGTAAGAATTTGATTATTATTATTATTATTGTCTAATGATGATATAGTTGATTGAATAATTGTAGCTATAGTATCATTTAATAAATGTTGTCGAACAACAATTAATGAATTTGTTTGTATTGATGAATTTATTTCAATTATTGTTTGTGGTCGTGTTGTACGAGAACTTGGAATTGTTTGAATTATATATGTTGATTGATTAGATGATATAGGATTATATAAAACTTTAAGTGCCCAACGGTTATTAGCTATATTGACATGCATTGAATTTGACATTATATTATATATATTCGCGCAACTCAATATTTGGTTGCTAAAGACAAATATTTAAAGAAAATTTCGATTTATTTATTGATTTTAAATTTTATAAAAAAAAAAAATTATTTTTTGTTTTTTTTGTAATTTTATATTTCATAGAAAATATGCATTATTTCTTCATCTATCAAAATATTGTGTTTATTTCATAATATAGAAATTGATGATTAAAAACAGATCACGTATATATATATACTTATTATGATCTGGATAAAAAAAAAATCAATTTTTTTTTCATCAAAAGCGATCTTATATTATTATGTTAATATAATAGATTATTTCATCCATAAGAATAGACGTCTAGGAATTCTAAGCTATTGAAAATTAACTCAATACTATAAATATAGTATTTTATATAAAAATATTTCTTTATAAAAAGTCATATGTCTTGACAAATATTATTTAGAAACTATAGTTTATTTAACCTTGTTAACATCTTCGAATATTTTCTCATAAAACATATTGCTATAAGATAATTAATATTATGAAATATTCATATTTCTATATTAATTTTATCTTATATAATAATAAGAGTACTTTTGCTCGATTTTTAGTTTCAAGCGTTCTTTTCTTTTTTAATATTTAATTTTTCTTTGAAATATTAAAAAACTCATATAAATTTTGTCTTTGGAAGAAAAAAAAGAAACTATATATATATATGTTTTTTTGTCTTATTTTGTTTTGTAGTTATAAAAATTCATATAAAACTAAGTATGACAATAGTAAAGTTTTGTTTGCATGATAATCTTGCATTTGTTATGAATCTATTATTAAATTTGACAACTTTAGTTGAAGTATATAAAAACGCAATAGATATTAATTTTTAGAATAAGAAATCGAATTATTATATGATAAGTATAGTATAATTATCAAATATCAATAGATTTATATTTAGAATAAATGTTTTTTCTTTAGATACTTTCTTTTGATTGTATAAAAAAACACATTAAGATATTTTCTAATTAAATGTATTATAATTATAATATAAAAGTTCAAATTGAGTTAATATTTATTTTATTTTATTCATAATTTAAATTATTTATAATTGTCGATATACTTCTTTTAATAGAAAAGTTATTGTTAGATGTACATATTTATTATTCTATTTTGACAGATGAATATAATCTTATTGTATAGATGAAATCTCATACATTAATTATTTGTACATGATTATATCTGTTCAATTAATGACTATAGAACATGACTTTTTTTTTCAACATTTTTGCTTTTGTTTGATTTGTATTTTTAGAATTTATATCGTTGTAATACATTCTTTTTTTTTTTGTAGCTTAATTATATGTTCCAGTATTAAATAATATATTAGTAGATGTCTGGTTATGATCACGGGATATCTCAAAATAGGTTAATTTGTGTTTTTTTTTTTTGTTTCTAATATTTTATATATCAGAGAAATGAAGTTAGAAAAGAAAAAGCATACGAAATCATGCATACAACCGGAAATAAGTACCTATTAATTTCTTGACATTGACGTATGTTGTTTAGAAAGAGAGGAAAAAAAAAGGAAATCGGATGAGTTTTTTTTTTTCCTATACATATTCATGACAAATAATATCTTCTATATATATTTATTATTTAGTCAAATATGTAGTGAGTTGTTTTTTCCTTATAATATATAATTTTATTTTTTGATTTAATAGAAAAAAAGAAAAGAAGCTTAAGATCTAAAAATCTCATCAGGCTTGTAATTTATTAGTCTGAATATTTTATCAGTTGAAATTATTTTGAAAATAACTTGTTGAGATAATGAAATTTACATAATTTTATAGACATAGAAAAAAAAAAATTCTTTGCTATGAAATAGACTGTACCTAACATTAGAGTTATTATCAAAGGTCATTTTACTTCTTTTTCAAAAAGTTATTAGGAACTTCACTGGTGTAGATTTTCATTATTGTTGATGAATATATGTAAATATAGTAAGGAAAATTGAGTCGTTCTTATAAATTATTACAATGAAAACTAGATGACAAATAATGTAGGAAAATAGATAAATAATTTACTAAAAAAAAAAAAGAGAGAAATAGAATATCATATTGAATCTGTTATTTTATTTTATCAAAGGAAAAAATTTAGAAATTTTTGACTTTTAGTTATGATGAACAATAAATATTTCAATCAAAATAAGATCTATTATTTCCTGTTTAAATCTTATTTTATCGAATTAATATCAAATTTAAATGATATTTTTTTTTTCTATGAAGATAAATCTTGAGTTAAATATTGTTTTTATCTAGTCTTTATATTCTTTTGGAATAGAATTCTAGTCAAGTCACTTATGAATACTTATGCTTTTTTAAGTATTCATTAATGATACTCATTCTCAAGCAATCGAGTATTCAATGATCAATATTAAATATTTCCTTCGTCTACTTATTTAGTTTTATGTGTATTTCAATAGTTTATGGAAAATACTATTAAGTATATATTTTTGTTCTATTACATCCGTTTTATTTAAATAAAAAGTTAATAACTAAAGAGAACAAAAAAGACGCTGACATACATCACATAACACTTTGAGAAAAAACGATTCCTACAAGAATGATTGATGTTAATAATTTGTTAAAATTTTTGTTTTTTTTCTTATACAAATAATAGAGAAACAAATGAAATCTTCATTTATAGAAAAGTAGGTCATATATATTTTTTATTTTAATATAATAGGCAATTCAACTTCAAGTATTTATTATGTTTTTCTGGAAACAATAGTAAAGAAGAATATTCAGTACAAATTTTTGTTTAATTATGTTGTAATATATCTTATAAGATAAGAATAAAGTATAAACATTTTAAAATTTACAACTATCAATCATTATTTCTTAGAAAAATAAATCGAAAATCTAATTATTTATTCAAGAATATGATAGATAAGATTTTCATAATTTTAAATTATGATTTGATTTATCTTTAGTTGTGTTTTCATTATGTTTTATAATCATTCTTCAAAATTTAGAAAATATCAAATCGTTTTTATCTTCTTCTTTTTTTTTTTTAAAGTTATTAATCATTAGGATTATATAAATGACGTATCAAGAAAAAAAAAAATAGAGGATGCTCAAAAAAAAGTCATTAAAAACAGCTTTTCTTTATTAGCTTTTTTCATTAGATTATTTCATTTTTCTTCATTATACATAACTTTAATCTATGTTTTTTTTTGTCTATGATAGTGGAAAAGTGTTTTTGTTTTTAAATATTTTGTACGAATACCATAGTTAGTACTCAAATTTTTTGTTTTTTACATAGGAACAATTCTATAAAGAACATAAATTTTTCAAAATATTTTTCAACGTTTATAAAAAAAATCGTCCCACACATACACATATTAAATTTTATGAGCATGCCTACGAGCCAATTCATTAGTCTTATTGGAATGTTCTAGTCATTAAATAATAACATTCATTTAGTAAATTAATTCATAGACACACTCTTAATAATTATATGATCAAATGTAAGTGAAAAAAAACATTTTTTTTTTTTTTTTGAAAGTTCCGCATAATATTCAATTTTCTGTACTCTATTACTAAAAATAATGAATAAAATAAAGAATAGAAAACAAATATGAATTTTTATTTAAGATTTATTTGATATTTTCTAATGGAATATGGATTTCAATACAACAGAATCATTTGAATCATTATATGATGCATTAACTTATGTTGGTTTTGCTTCTGGTTTATATATAAATCAAACATTAATTTTACCACAAAAACAATCAATTTGGTCATCAATTTTAAATTTAATTCCACTTATATTAGGAATTATTGGTTTAATTTTTAATATTCTTGCATTATTAATATTTACTGCATCAAAAACCTTTCGACAAGGTTCATTTCGTTGTTATATCTATGCTTTTGTATTGGTCAATTGTGCAAGCATTTTATCGTAAGAAATATTTTAATGAAAAAATCTTTCATCGAAATCCCAGAGAATTAATAATTGCACATATATATATTACTTATTAAAGTTCTTTTAACATCAATAGATTCGAATGAAAAGAACATAGGTAGATGTCAACATGATATTACGTAGTAGATGCAGTTAAACTTATATAACATAGGACAGAATGTTTTGTTATTGAGACTAGGTGAAAAACTATCTTATAATATTAAGTTTAATTCTTGTTAAATTTGAATATAACTCTGACATGTTTTTCTAATTATCATATTACTAATAAACTTCTATATATATATTTTTTTGTTTTTTATAGTCATTCATGGCTCTATTTACTATTTTATATTGTTAATCCAATTTATTTATGTAAATATATACAATATTTACAACAATCATTAGCAACAACGTCACTTTGGATTATGGTCTTATTATCATTTGAACGTTCAATTACATTTCGACGACCATTAAAAGTTAAAAATGTATTAAAACCACGTACAATATATTTAATACTTTTAATTGCAACATGTTTATGTTTTATATTACATATTGATGAATTAATATCTGTTGATATAAAAGCATTTCGTTGGGTAAATTTTGCATATGGTATTTGTTCAATAAAACGTTATTTACATTTAACAACAGATCGTATTAAAATATTAACACATTCACATTCATTTATACTTCCATTTTTATTTAATTCAATTTTTGATATTTATATTTGTTTTAATATATGTCAAAGACGTAAACGTTTATTTAAAAAATCCTTATCAATGATATTAAATAATAAATCATCACGATTAAAAATATCATTAACTAATGAAATAACATTAACATTATTATGTCAATCAATGTGGTTATTAATAACATATTTTCCAACACATCTTTATTATTTTTTAATATCATTTAAATTAATTGATGATCATGATCGTGATAATTCAACATTAGTTTTTTTTATACGATTAAATTTACTTATTTATTTAGTTTTTTCACCAACACTTTATGTTATATTAAGTCCAACATTAAGAAAAGAAATATATTCATATTTAGGACAATCATATGAACGACATAGAAAAACAAGTTCAGCATATGTATTTAATACAAATAAACGATTAGAAAAATTTCTTAATGATCATCAACCATTAACACATCAACAAATATTTCTTTCGAATCCAAAAAAATGTATTATTAAATATAAATCAAAAAGTTCATCATGTTTATTTCAGCATAGTAAAGAATATATATCAAATCAATTTAGAATACCAGAACGATCATCAACATTATATCAGTGATATAAAAACTTTGTTTTTGTTTTTTTTTGTATTGTCATGAAAATATATGTATGTGTGTGAAGTTATTTATTTCTTTTTTAAACTTAATTTAGTCTTGTAGAAAAACATGGGTGCGATCAACTGCTCTGATATCCTATTTTGATACAGTCCTATTGTAAGGATAAAACACACTATTGTTCGGGCCATATGAGAGAGGATTTCGGATAACCCTGGATTGGCCTAAACAACACCATACTTTATCCTTACAATAGTAGACAAAAGCTACCAGCTTCTCGTGTGAGCTAGTAGCTTTTGTCTACTATTGTAAGGATAAAACATGATGTTGTTTAGGCCAATCCAGGGTTATCTGGGATCCTTTCTCATATGACCCGGACAATAGTATGTTCTATCCTTACCATAGGACTGTATCAAAATAGGGTATCAGGGCAGTTGATCACGCCCATATATTTTGATCTATCACATTAACGATTTGTTATCATTGACATAATTTTGTCTTATAGAGTATCAGAAAAAAAAACTGTCCGAAGTTCTTCTCTGTTGCTTGCTGAAAACCACAGATTACTAACAGTTGAATTATTGAGATTGCAAATACACTTCTTTCATTGTGACATAGATATTAGATATACCAATACGGAGGCGCTACTTCCGAATTTTTTTTTTGTCTATAAATATAATGAAGATTATGCTATTGTGAGATACATATGCCTAGTGTGCAATGTAGTATATTAACCGTGAGATTTTCGTATACATCAGCGGCGTAGCCAGGGTAGGACCGCCATTGGGCAATTGCCCATAGATAATTTTGAAATCATAACAGTTGCCCTTAGCCGCCCATAACTCAAAATAGTTCGACTGATGAATTGCCCATGACTCAAAAATACCTGGCTGCGCCACTGGTATACATACTTATGTAAATTCGAATATTAACTGTTGTATATTAAAGCCCCCGACACATTAGAAAACCCCCTTGGATAAATGAAGCAAAATACATATTAGAAGATCCCCCTGATAAAATCGATTTTTTTACAAATAATTTCTAGAGTTTATTAACTTTTTTAGTATTTAAGTTCGTAATTATATCTTAGGCCAGTACGAACAATAGTTTGCTTCCTTCGTGAAAATAATACGTCAGTTCGAAGTGAAAAAGGTCTTGCGAAACAATGAATCAGAAACAACTGTTTAGTAAAGAATGTATTTCTTTATAGAACACATATCATGGAATCTTTTTAGTGCTCTTTTTCAGCATATTCAGAAGGAATTTTTACGGTTCTCAATACAAAAAAAAACTTCTCATGGTCTTGGATTATAATGGACTTAGTGCAGAGCTGTGGATGTAACGCATGAATAAATCTGTGTAAAATAGTAGCATATTAGGTGAAACTTCGTTGCGTAATAATTAAAAAGCCTAATTATCTGGAATTTCTAGAAATTCTGAAACATATTCATCACAAAGCATTCTTTCATAATTGAAAAAAACGTGAATTCATGTATATACGCTCAAGACAGAAACGAATAAGAAAATCTCGATTCAGCAATATCTTCGATCGGATTCAGTTCGCCTCAGACGAATTCAATCGAATAAGATTATTTGACAATTCGATTTGGTTTTCGTTTCTAATACGCGTCGACTTTTTGTAAGTACTTCTCATGAGACTCAGAACACATTTCTATTCTCAATAAAACCTGAAGCTATTTTTCAAAAAAGACCAAGAAGAAAACACAAAATGTTCAACCAACTACTCTTTTTTTTTATTAATTGCTTATTCTTAATATGAACGTGTTCATTGACATTGGCTTAAGATTAATAAATATGCTATTGTTAGATTTTCATGTGAATAGATTCCATCAATACTAGTCAAAGATAAACAAGAACAATTAATTTAATTGAGTTTGACAAAACAAGTTAATTCATTTTCTGAGTTATTTAGTTATTGAGAAGTTTAAAATTTGGTCAATGGCAGATATTATTTTTTAGAAAAAAAATTCTAGTGGACATTTTATTAAGATGTTAGGATACGTTGCCTTTAATACTCTAAGAATATTTATTATCAATGATATACTCTCTTTTGTCATAGAATAACATTTGTTGCTTTCTCATCATACACATGTTGAATAAGTAAAATACTATTTTTTTCTAACGATTATATTGAACAAAAATGAATTGAAACAAAGATTTGTTGGAAAGACTGCTGAAAAATATAACTTTTTTAGGGGACATAATATAAGACCACCCTTGTCACTTGTAAGCGATAAGACAGAATAGAAGACCCCGGGTCTTCTAATATGTCGAGGGCTTTATATTATAAGAAATAAATGTATCTGTTCTATTTTCTGGATAATATTTCAAGAAAATTTGTTTTCGAAGAACTTTTTTTTTCTTATTCATTTTGTTTGCTTTAAATAATAAGAATATGAAAAAATCAATATCAATATCGATACTTTCCATGTAGAACTGTCTATTTGTCAAACTAATTAAAATTTAACAAATGTTTTTGTTTCTTTTTTTGTATATTCTCAGCAAATATTAATATACCAGAAAAAGTACATATGTAGTAAAGAAAAATAAAATATGTTGATATTTAATGATAAACTTATAATATTTATATATGAAAATATTTTTATTCAAAATTTGGGATTATATAAAAATTTGAAATGGAATTCAGATAAGAGCGATCTCTATCGAAAAATGATGTTATTCTCATACTATCATATTTCGAATGTAGTCATTTGATAAGAATACCTTTTTCATACTTTCATAATCATGACATTACAATATTTTCATCAATATTATTATTTATTTTATTTTATTATTTAAGATTAAATTTAATTCATCTAATGGATTCTCAACCTATCATTCGTGATCTTGTCTTAGCTAATATTATTCCACCATCAACATCAACAGGAACATGTGTTCAATTAGTTGAAAGTAATAAACAACCATTTGGTCATACAATAATTAATACACGAAATGATTCTATATCTGATCCTCATGATCTTGTTAATTTAGCTAAACAAATTGAAACATGTGATGCATTTATTCGTGCTAATGTTTCAAATCGTTTACAAGTTATTGTTAATCAAGTTAATTTTTTACGTCAAGAAGCACAACGTATTTTAGTTAAAGCAAAACGTGATGATGAATTAAATCATTCAGCATGTAATTTAGTTCGACGACCTGGACAAATATATTATTATTATCAAAGACAAAATGGACAAAAATATTTATCAATTATGCATCCACAAGATTGGTTAACAACAATTAAAAATAATGGTTGTCCACATCATTTTTTAGGTGCATATAAATTAGAATATGATAATTCATGGACACGAGAAGCAACAGATTTTGATGATGGATTAGATGATCCATTAGATGAATTAAAACAAAAAATGAATGATACACAACAAAATCGAAAAATGATTGAATTTTTAATTAAATCATAAAAAATAAAAAAATGTGTTTTATTTTACTTTTTGTTTTTTTTGTGTTAAAATAATAAATATCTTTTAGTGCAAAAAAAGATAAAAAAGAAATAAACACACACACATACATTTATTTGGAGGTCAACTTCATTTAATTCATATTATTCTATAGAGTAAAGTCATTTAGAACAAAATGTACAATTTATTCATAAGAAAATGAGACCATCTGTTTGAACAATTTAAGATACAACGACATTATTTACAATGTCTCAAGATAGAGAGAAATCGGCAAGTACCGGAAAAGAGAAATAGTTATAATATTTTAAGTATCATAACAAATGCTTTCTTCTTGGTCTATTAACCTTTTCTCGGTCAGGCGCTTATTCGTCGTCTTTAACCGAAGAATAACAACAAACTAGCTTGATTTGACCGATAGACAAACATTCGTTTTCCTGTTCTTCATCTTTTCGTACATCAAACTGAACTATTCAATTAAAACAATGACCAACGTTTTTCTTCTTCTTCTTCTTCGTTTACTCTCTTCTTCGTCGTCGACCCTATAATATATATGTCCGTATATGGTAATCGTCGGTCAAAAACATAAAATAATAGAATAGTTGAAATCCGCGATAGAGAGCGAGAGAGAAAAAAAGAAATATGAAGAGTAAAAGAAGAAAAAAACAGCGCGCGCGTTATTCGTCGACCGAGAGAAACACGAATAGGCAGCTGTTATATTTTTCATCTTTGAAAATTTTCATTGTTGTTTTTTGTTTTTTTTTTTGTGAATTAACATTTCAACAATGTGTGACGATGATGTAGCAGCACTTGTTATTGATAATGGTAGTGGTATGTGTAAAGCTGGTTTTGCTGGTGATGATGCACCACGTGCAGTATTTCCATCAATTGTTGGTCGACCACGTCATCAAGGTGTTATGGTTGGTATGGGACAAAAAGATTCATATGTTGGTGATGAAGCACAATCAAAACGTGGTATACTTACATTAAAATATCCAATTGAACATGGTATTGTTACAAATTGGGATGATATGGAAAAAATTTGGCATCATACTTTTTATAATGAACTTCGTGTTGCACCTGAAGAACATCCTGTACTTCTTACTGAAGCACCATTAAATCCAAAAGCTAATCGTGAAAAAATGACACAAATTATGTTTGAAACATTTAATACACCAGGTTAAATAAATTAATCGATAAATAATTAAATAATAATTATGTTTTTTATTTTTAGCAATGTATGTTGCAATTCAAGCTGTACTTTCACTTTATGCAAGTGGTCGTACAACTGGTATCGTACTCGATTCAGGTGATGGTGTAACACATACAGTACCAATATATGAAGGTTATGCATTACCACATGCTATACTTCGTCTTGATTTAGCTGGAAGAGATTTAACAGATTATTTAATGAAAATTTTAACTGAACGTGGTTATTCATTTGTAACAACAGCTGAACGTGAAATTGTACGTGATATAAAAGAAAAATTATGTTATGTTGCATTAGATTTTGAACAAGAAATGGCTACAGCTGCATCATCATCATCATTAGAAAAAAGTTATGAATTACCTGATGGACAAGTTATTACAATTGGTAATGAACGTTTTCGTTGTCCTGAAGCTTTATTTCAACCAAGTTTTCTTGGAATGGAAACAGCTGGTAAGATATAACTTCTAATAAATATATATATATATTATTCTTTAATTATAATAGGTATTCATGAAACAACATATAATTCAATAATGAAATGCGATATTGATATTCGTAAAGATTTATATGCAAATACAGTTCTTTCTGGTGGTTCAACAATGTATCCAGGTATAGCTGATCGTATGCAAAAAGAAATAACATCATTAGCACCATCAACAATGAAAATCAAAATAATAGCACCACCTGAAAGAAAATATTCAGTATGGATTGGTGGTTCTATTTTAGCATCATTATCAACATTTCAACAAATGTGGATTTCAAAACAAGAATATGATGAATCAGGTCCATCAATTGTTCATCGTAAATGTTTTTGAAAAAGAAATTGGGACTCTTCTTTTTTTTTTTTAAACAAACAAACAAACAAACAAACAAAAAAAAACATTTAAAAAATAAAAATAAAAGAAAACAATTTTGACCCAACTTATTCTTATTCTTGTGCGCGCGCGCGTGTGTATCTCTTGTGTATGTCTCGCGTTGTTCTTTAACATCCTAAACGTTTTTTTCTCTTTAAAAAATATATAATATATATTACAATAATGTCTTCTTTTTTGTTTTTAACCAGTTATGTTGTGTGTAGCAAAAAAAAAAAAAAAAAAGATTAAGGTTACATAAAATTAGTTCACAAAAAAAGAAAAACAAAGAAATCCCATTATGAAGTATGAAATGTTCCAATAGCTGCTTGCATTAGTTCAATCTAAAAAGAAAAGAAGAAAAAACAAATTTATTTTGAAATATTACAAAATATTATTGTAAAGAAAAGAAAAAGTCAAGATAGTTGTTTGTGTTTAACAGACATAATATTATATGACAAATGAAAACTAATATAAAACCTGCCCTCTCAAAGAATCTTCATAATTGAGTTTCTAGATAAGAAGTAATGTTAAGTCCGGTCATCATCTTCATTACCGGAATTGGAAATACAATGGTTGAATTTTTTTCTGATGCAATCGTTGTTAATGTTTGTAAATATCGAAGTTGAAGAGCTGTTGGTGATTGCATGATCACATCTGCTGCATCTTTTAATGCTCTAATATATAAAAAGAAAATGTCATACATATTGAAAATAAATATGATCATTACCTTGATGCTTTTTGTTCACCTTCAGCAGCAATTACTTTAGCACGAGCTTCTCTTGCTGCTTCAGCTTCAGCTGCCATAGCTCTATAAACATAAGAAAAGACAACAACAACAAAAAAAAAACAATCATTCAATAGTTTACCTTTGAAGTTGTACTGGTAATCGAACATCTTTACTAAAAATCAAACAAAAAAATACATTAATTCAATGATAGAATATTTAAATAACATTAAACTTACACTTCTACACGTTCTACTCGAACTCCCCAACATTCTGTACCTTCATCTAAAGCAGCCTAAAATAAATTACTTATTATTTTAAAACAAAATATTCATTTCAATTTCTATACCTGCATTGTTTGTGCAATTGATTCTCGATCCGAAAGAATCTCTTGTAAAGATTTAGTACCAAGACTAATAATAAAAAAAAATCATAATTATAATATTCAACATACATATATATTCGAGTTCTATTGAAAATTATAGACAGTCTAATGCATACTTTATACGCGAGATATTAAATAAAGAAAAGTCATTTGTGATAGTAAAAGTAAAAATGATTTATAGTCACGTTTGATTAAATTACTTACACATTACGTAAACTAGTAGCAGCAAGTAATTGTGTACTTTTTGGTGCATCTTCAACATTTGTAATAGATATAATAGGATCAAATACTCGAAAATATACAACAGCATCAACAGCGACTGTTACTGAATCTTTTGTTAAAATCTATATATATATACATAAACAATAAAAATAATCTATGCAAATAATTCTAAACAAACCTCTTGGGGTGGTACATCAAATGTCACTGTTCTTAAATCAACTTTTGTATAAGCATCAACACATGGGACGATAATAAACAGACCAGGTCCCTATATTATTTTAAAACATATTAGAACAAAAAACATCTTTTGATGTCAAATAATCGATACCTTTGCACCACCAAGTATACGACCAAGTCTAAACATAACAGCACGTTCATATTCTTGAACAACCTATATATATGTATATCATTATTTAAAAAAAAAAAAAAAAGAAATTATTTTATTTTGTATAAAAAAATTAAAAATAATTTCTACTTTGAGACAAACAGTAAGTGAAAATGGAAGAGTTATAAATATAAGTACATAGGATAAAATAACTAATATATATCCACAAAGGCCAATATGATAATCTTCATGAGATGCTAAATGAAAACAAAAAAAATAAAATAAAATCAATGTCTGTTTTAGAAATAATAATTAATAAAGTAAATCTTATTATTTATCTTCTAATAAATAACAAAATGATTACCAGTTTGTATTCTAGGCATTGATCGTCTACTATTATATATTATTGGTTGAGTATGTAAGTAATGTCCATGTATATCACGATTTCTATTATCTTCTCCTATTATCGTTCTACCAATACTCGTCATATGGTTATTTATATCGTTAGTTATTATCTGGGAAAATGAGAATTTATGCTTGCAATTGTGATATTGTCGATCATGTTTTATCTGATAAATTATCGTTTTTTTTTTTTTTCTTTTTGTTCGAGTCAATAAGGTGTTTGTTTATATGCTGTCAGAATTTATTTGATAGATTCATGATGTTCGTCTCTCTCTCTCTCTCTCTCTGTGGTTTTTTTCTCATATAACTACATTGGATTTCTAACAAGGACAATACGTTGACAGGTCAAATGAAAGAAAACATTTAGATTTATTTTTTATTATCGTCTTTGATAAATTCCATATGACTTACGTGTTGGTCTCATGCTTCTTGTTTCAAACGATGATGTGTTCATAGAAATGTATGGTTGACGTGACAAATACACTCACTAGTCGTACTCTTGCTTTATAATTCACGGTAAATGTGTTTCCGTTGTCTTCTTTCTTTCTTTTTTTTGTCTTCTTCTTCTTCTTTCCTCTGTTCGATTTTTTTTTAGTCTTGGAGTCATTAGAACGGTCTTCTCTCTTTTCTCTAGTCTCTCTTTATATATTACTTCGTTTTTATTGTGCTATCCACACACACACACACACGCCTCGTTCCAATTATGTAATTGGATGTCCCTTGATAGCCTATATATACAAGACATCTATGAGACAGTTCGTCATATCTAGTTGAAATCTGATCCATGTGCATTTGATGACATGTGAAAAATTGATCAATCTATCGTAGTTTTTTTTTTCTTCTTTACTCTAGAGAATTCATCGGAAAGTTCAATCTTTCTGATAATAATAATAATAATAATTTTTTGGTAGAAGATATAATCAACAATAATAAAAAAATAAAATGATGATGTACTACTCATCATTATATTATATTGTTGTGTATTTAAAAATTAATAACGGAAAAAGACAAAAAACAAAAATTGGCGGAAAAATTCAATATATGAAATATATACATATTATTTGTTCAATTGATCATGTATATAAATAGAAAATGATTAAATAAACCAAAAAAAAAAGAGAAGAAAGTAATGTTTAGAACATCGAAATTAACGTTTTCTAACCTGCCCAATTATAAAAAGCAGCTGCAAATTTTTGTCGTGAAGATAATCGTCGACGTGGCATTCCGTTCGATGAAATATTTTTATATATATAAGAATAATATAAAAGAATGTCGAATATTAATCTGTTTATCAATTTGATTGGATCTCTTCGTTAGTTCTATATTTCTTTTTATCTCTATTTTTTTTTTTCTTTGTTGTGGTTTTTTTTTCTTCTTTTTCTTCGAGCAAGTTAATTTAAATACGCTTGGGTAATCTATCGAGAGAAAGAGATCACAGACGTACTGATTTTGTCATTATTGTAGACATGATCAGAATTACAATGTTATTCAATGTCAAAAATAAACATAGAACAAGATCTTAGTTCTTCGTCTTCTTCGTTTTTTTTTGTGTTGTCTCTGGACAATCTCGTTAATAATAGTCAAGGATTAAGCTAAATCTATATATTTTGTGGGGTTTTTTTTTTCTCGGCTCTTTGATGAAATCAACATCTGTATTATATCCTAATTTATGTATACCTGTATGGTTTTCTTCATGCGTGTAATTACCAGGTCTATGATTGTATGTTGTTATTGGGAAAGTTTGTCCTGATGACGTTGTTAATCGTTGACGTCGTTCATCATCTAATTTCCAGCTATAATGTTGTTTTCTGCCACTGCGCATGAATGAGTTTTGTTAGATTTTTCTTTTGTTGTTATATTTTGGACATGTAAATTGCTTTTTGTCTTTCTATTTTTTTGCCCTTTTTTTTTTTGCTTTAGTTATATACAGATGCTAATACGGACTATTATCAGTAATTATTTATTATATACTCTGGTATAATGATGATAGCAGCGACGACTAAACTATTATTGTTGTCCTATTATGTAGAAGAAAATCTAATAGATAGATAGAAAAGAAGAAAAAAAAAAAAAAAAGAAAAGTATTGCATTTAGACTTGTAGCAGAGAGACGATATTCTCTCTCAGAATTCGAATTAAGACAGAAAGGGTGACGATCTTGCCGATCAAACAATAGAAGACATAGTTAGTCTCTTTCTCTGAAAAGATTTCCTGCGGCTTTCTTCCCTTGTTTCATCACCATCTATATACTTTCTTTCGCTCACGCACATTCTATCAAAATAGAATAGAATGCACAAGCAGCACATACGTTAATAATTCTATCTTCATTGTCCCTCTTATAGACACTTTTTTATATATATATATAAGATTGATATTAGTTTATCGACATAGTTCTTGTTGATGACGACGACAACAACAGCTAAATCATTCAACATTGTTGTCATCATTCTCATCATCTTTTTCTAGAACGGAAATTACATAAACGTTGCATTCTTTTCTCTATACATATATATATATGTGTGTTATTAAAAAAAAAAGAAAACATAGATGGTGAAATCATCTATGCTGTGTAATATGCGATCGATATATATATATATAATGAGTAAAACGGACACCATGCTGAATGACATTAAAGAGATTCGTTCGAAAAGATTTACAGATGGTTTACTGGTGTTCCTTTCTTTGACGTGGCAAGATCAACAATTGTTGTTGTATATTGTAAATTGTGATATGTGTACGATGATATTAACAGGAAAAGAAATGATTTATATCCTCATTAACATGCAACATCATGTATCTGATACCGAACGGGCATATATCTGTTTGTAATCTATCAAATTTGTCATAGATGTTGATTGATGCAATAGAGAAAAAAAATATATAAAACTCAATTTTTTGCACATATTTAAATTATTTTCTTATTCATAGTTAGAAGAGTCAATAAATGTACTTGAGAAAGAATTTTTTTATTTTCTTTTTTTTGTAATTAAATTATGTCTATTCTTTTCTTTTTTTTTTTGTATCTGAAATAAATTATTGACTTAATCTAATTTTTAATCAAATGTCAATACATTATTAAATTTGTTTATGTTCATCAGCTTTATGATCAAATTCATAATCAATATGAACAAAAGCACGTTCAATTTCAGATAATGATTCAAGTTTCATTTGTAAATTTGTACCAATATCATGTGCTTGTTGAATTCGCATATCACCTGGTAAACCAATATCAACTAATTATATATTATAAAAAAAAAAAAAACAAATGAATTAAATTTTAAATATTGAATTTGATTTTTACCTTCAACAAGAAGATCTGTACCAAAATGAAATGCTTTTACCATATCAATTTTTGTAAGATGTGGTGAAAAATTAATAGCTATCCATGTTATTAATTTAAGAAAATCTGAATCAGCTGTTATACCAGTTAAATGACGAATATGTACTATTTAGAATAAGATATTTGAAAAATTTTAATAAAATTTTTTATATTTTACTTGTAGCTTGTAAAATCCATGAAATAATAATATAAATTGAAATGATTATTGCTCCAACTAAATTAAATATTAGAGAGAGAGAGAAAAAAGAACTTTAAATTGAATAATTTTAATTTTTACTTGGATCTATGACAATAAATCGTAAATCGATTTGTTTTAAAACTGCTTGACCAGCTGTAGCAAAAAAAAAAAACAAAATTTTTTTTCATATAAATATTTTATAGTATATCTTACTAAGAAGACCAGAAATAAGTGCTACAGAATTAGATAAAATATCATTACGATGATCTTGTGCTAAAGCTTTAATTGTTTCGACTGGAATATGACGACAACAAAAGTAGAGAATAATTTTGAGTACTATGTACAAAAAAAACAAAATTCATTAAGTCATGACTATTTTTTTTATTGAATTTTCATATATTTAATTGAAATTTTATCTATATATAAGTCTAATAATATTTAGAATATGATCTATCTTATCTACAACTATATTATTAAATAAATTTTTTTTTTTACTTTCTTTTTATATAAATTTTAATTGAATATATATTTAATCTTACCAATTGTTATACACATAACAATAATTGGAATTGGTTTTCTAATATTCATATTCACTTCAGATATATTATTTGTATGATTTGTAATATATTGAATGTAAATAAATAATCGTTTAATAGCTTCAGAAAGTATTTGTATTGATGTTGAACACATAATAACAGAAAGTATAATAATAGCAACTGGTTCAAGTCGTGTTCGTCCAACTGGATATCTATATTGATTTCGATGTTGTATAGCATATGTTGTCCAAAATAGAATTATACTTGAAACAAGATCAACTGCTGAATCAATAACACTTGATATAATTGATAATGAATTTGATAGAATTGAAGCTATAATTTTAATAAAAAATAAAAACTAAAATGAAATGAAAATTATTTTTCTTTTTTAAATAATTTAATAAATTAATTACAATATTAATAATAAGTGAAATAGTTGTTAAAATTTGAACATGTTTTTTAAGTTTAATTGTTGTTTGATCAATAATTTGTTCTGTATGATTGAGAACATAAGCATATTTATCAATGATAGCATTTTGACGTTCATAAAAACGTCTAGATTATTATATTTAAAATAAATAAAAACAATTTAGAAAATAATTTTACTTGACTCGTTTTGAAAGAATTTTTTTATTTGATAAATCATATCGTAAAGAAAGAAAATGTTCTATTGAACTGTAAATTGAAGTTTTATTCAATGATTCATCTAAGTGTTTATAAAACTATAATAGACATCTTTTTTTTTCTTCATTCAATTAAACTATTGCTCACTTAAACAAGTCGAATCAATTGATTGTTTCGATAAGATTGTCTTAGATTTAGATGAAGTCATATAATTAATATTAAATGGAGCATAATGAAGTATGATACTTGACTGTTCATTGATTCTGACGCTGTCATACGACATTATTGAAAAGAGCCTTTTATGAATCATTTCTATTTAATCAATGATTCAGCTAAACAACTGTTTAATAAAGATGAAAGAATCTATGATTGAAATAGCTAAGTCAAACACGTAAATTGAACATATTATAAATGAATTTTTATTTGAATATCATACAATAATTTTTCTATTTCTTATGATTTATATTGACATTTATAATTTTATTTGTTCGTTTGAAAGATTAAAGAATTAGAAACTCTTAAATAAAAATTCGTAAACCTATGGCTACAGTACTTTGATCATTCTATATTTAGATATTAAATATTTTCTAGTACATTCTTTTTACATACTAATAGAAATAATATATAGAATTTAAATTTAATATAGATTGATTATTCATTTTGATTCCTTTATTATTATAACTGTGTTCACTATATAACAAAGAAATTAATGAGAGATTGTATATACGTAAATATTTCAAAGTTCTTTTTCTTATTACATTAGTTTCTACTTGAAAAGAACAAGCAATACAATTTGTTTTTTTTTATAACATTATAGTGAAATAATTTAGAGAAGTTCAGAAAAAATGTAGATACGTATATGTTTAGAAAATTCTTCTGGTTGAACATGAAGTCTCATATGAGAACAAATAATAATTATTTTAAAAATTTTGCATAATCCCATATAATTTTTTGTCTTTTCATAACATTTCGATAGGTTCAAAATGTCAATGACAACATTCAATTAATGTTTACCAACGAAATCATCTATGAATCCATTTTATGCTATAAATCTTTCTTTTTCACATACCATCCACATTCTCGCGTGGTGCTGTATGTGATCGAATCACATGCCTGGAAATTGATGTTTTGTGAAAAATGAGTTAGAAATCACTCTTCTGCCATTTATGTGACTGATCCTCATAGTGTCCATTCGTCACTATGACCAATTGATGTCGCAATGCTATGGGTATAGAAAAGACATACACTCACATTCAACTATATTTGTCAGTTTCTCCAAGTTTGGGTGTGGTTGTTGATATTTTCCTCGTCACATCCACATCTTACTCTACAATTCAAAAACTATCTCAACATATCAGCTTGTACCCTCATCTTGAAAATATTGCCCATGTAAATGGTACTTTCGACCAATAAATCATGAATCGCTCAAAGCTTTGTGGAGATATTCTAACCACAATCGGTACTAACCAAGAATAATATTTTCTAAAATTTCGGTCGAAATCGGATGATAAATGAAAAAATTTATTTCAAACGGATCCCCTTAAGAATCTTACTCAAAAGATAGTAAGCGCAGTTTAATATAGAACTTTATCTTTTTTCAAAATCATGACCTGCTAAATATCGAGTATTTAGAATTACAAACAAACATTTGAAAACGGAAATAAAGTCTTGACATCTCTATTGAAATTTTCTTTATATGTACTCTATTGTTCAAATTTAGCTTTCTTTAGTGACTCGACGAATATTCTCTTCGATTGTCTGTCGGCTGGAATTGTCAGAGACAAAAGACTTTTTACAAATAGTTAATGCCTGCTGATAATAGTTGAGTGCCATCTTTGTATTGTGCTTATTCTCATAACAAATACCAATATTGTTCAAACAGGTTACGATGAAGTCATTACCCAACATATTACCTTTTTCTTGAATTTTCAATGTTGGTTGATAATGATTAAGCACTTTGCGGTGCTTTTCTTGTTCAAGGTAAGCGGTATCAATGCTGTAAAAACTTTCACCCGTATTGACATGACTAGATGGATTTAATTTTTGTGGATTTTTCAACGTTTGTTGTTGATAATCGAGAACTTCACCATATTTTTCTTGATTATCAAGATTAAGACTCATGTTACGAAGATTATGGTCAATATTGACTTGATCAGAAGGATAAAGTTTCTCGAGAGTGTCCAATGCTTGATGATAGTATTGAAGAGCTGCATCATACTTTTTTTGTCGACGATAAGTGTTAGCAATCTTGTAGAGACATTCAGCAACATTGTCATGACCAGATGGATATAATTTCTCTTGAATTTCCAATGATCGTTGATGATTGCACAAAGTTTCATCGTACTTTCCTTGTCTATATAAAATATTGCCAATGTTATTGAGGCTTTGAGCAATATCGATATGATCAGATGGATGCAATTTCTCTCGAATTTTCAATGCTCTTTGATGATAACTGAGAGCTTCATCGTATTTTTCTTGAATATCAAGAATAAGACCCATTTTATAAAGAGTATGGGCAATATCGACATGACCGGAAGGGTAGAGTTTCTCTAGAATCTTCAATGCTCGTTGATAGTATTGGAAAGCTTCATCATACTTTCTTTGTCGACGGTAAGTGTTACCAACGTTGAAGACACTTTCAGCAATATTGGCATGATCAGATGGATATAATTTCTCTCGAATTTCCAATGATTGTTGATAATTGAACAAAGCTTCATCGTATTTTCCTTGTATATATAAAATATTGCCCATGTTGTTGAGAGTTTGAGAAATATCAACATGATCAGATGGATGAAATTTCTTTCGAATTTCCAATGACCTTCGATAATAATCTAAAGCTTCATCATATTTTCTTTGACTATCGAGATTAACACCAATGTTGTGAAGACTATCAGCAACATCAACATTACCAGATGGATAAAGTTTCTTTCGAATTTCCAATGCTCTTTGATGATAATTGAGAGCTTCATCGTATTTTCCTTGACTATTGAGAGTAACACCCATGTTGTTAAGACTATGAGCAATATCGGTCTGAACAGACAGACAAAGCTTCTCTTGAATTTCCAGTGCGCGTTGATAGTATTGGAAAGCTTGATCGTAGTTTCTTTGTCGACGGCAAGTGTCACCAATTTTGTGGAGACTAAGAGATATATCGAAATGACCAGATCGATATAGTTTCTCTTCAATTCTAAATGCTCGTTGATAGTGTTGAAGAGCTTCATCATACTTTCCTTGTCTATACAAAATATTACCAATACTATTGAGGCTTTGAGAAATATCACCATGACCAGATGAATAAAGTTTCTCTCGAACTTCCAATGATCTTTGATAATAATCGAGAGCTTCGTCGTTTTTTCCTTGATTATCGAGAAGAAGACCAATAGTGTGTAGACTAAGAGCAATATCAACATGACCAGATGGATAAAGTTTCTCTTGCACTTTCAGTGCCCATTCATAGTATTTGAGAGCTTCATCGTACTTTCCTTGTCGATGATAAGTATTACCAATGTTGTAGAGGCTATCAGCAACAGCCACATGATCAGATGAATAAAATTTTTTTCGAATTTTCAATGCTCGTTGATAATAGTCAAGTGCTTCATCGTATTTTTCTTTTCTATACAAAGCTTTACCAATGTTGTAGAGACTTTTAGCAAGATCAACATGACCAGATGGATAAAATTGCTCTCGAATTTTCAATGCTCGTCGATAATAATCCAGAGCTTCATCGTATTTTCCTTGATTATCGAAAATAAGACCAATATTGTCAAGACTTACAGCAACATCCGCATGACCATATGGATAAAATTCCTCTCGAATTTTCAATGCTCGTTGATGGTATTGAAGGGCTTCATCGCATTTTCCTTTATGATCGAAAATAAGAGCAATATTATTGAGACTATGAGCAACATCCGCATGACCAACTGGGTAATATTTCTCTCGAATTTCTAATGCTTGTTGATGATAGTCGAGAGCTTCATTATACTTTCCTTGTCGATAGAGAAGGTTACCAACATTGTTGAGAACTTTAGCAGTATCTTTCACTCGTGGTGGTTCGGTTTTCATCATTCGATCATATGCCCGATCATAATATTCGCGAGCTTCATTGAATTTGTCTTTATAATGAAGAGCTCGACCAATATTAAATTCAATCCATGCACGATCTTCATCATGTGAGTCATTCAATAATTGTTGAAAATATTTTTGTGATTTATCATATTTACCTATATCACATAATAATCTTCCAAAAACAATCGAAACACTTAGTTCTTCTGTTTCTTGTTTTGTTAATTCAATAAAATTTTTAGTAATTTTTTGTCCTTCATTTGAAAGATTCATTTTAACGATTTGTAATGATTCATCTTCTTCAATAGATTCAATTTGAAAACAAGCATTTAAATCAAATAAAATTTCTTCCTCATCTGGATATTCACTTAATTGATGAATATCAGCAAAAATAATATTTTTATCAACTTGTTCAATATCGAATTGAATATGAAAAAGAACAGGAATAAAATCAGTTCTTGTTGTTGGTTTTACTGCAAAACTTAATGCTGATGACATTTGTCGGCTAGTAGATAAATATCCATTTGTTGAAATAAGTTTTCCTTGATTTTCTTTTAATTTATTAAATTCTTGTTTATTAAGTTTAACTCCACGATAAACATTTAAAATTTTTTCTTCAGATAATAAAATTTTTTTATGTTCATGTTGAAGATTTTGAGAAAGATCACCAATAAAAAATCGAAATATATATAAGAAATCAATATCTTCTATTCGTAATGCTTTATTAATTAATTTATAGATAAATGATTGTTTTGAATACCAACGAATAGCATCTTCTGATCGATAATTTTGTTCAAATTCTTGAATATGTTTCATTTCTGTTATATTTCCACGATAATAATCTTTACATATTTGAATCATTTGTTGTTTTGCTTGTTGATTTCGTGGAAGACAAGCTGTAACATAATTAAATAATTGAAACCAAAGAAATTCTGCTGATTCTTTGAGTAAATCTTTTGTCGATGTTTGATGTTGATCAAAAATAGAAAATACTTGTATTTGTTTATTAAAAAGACTAATTTGATCTTTAATTGATTCACATAAATCATCAAGATTTATATAAATCCCAACTATTTTCCGATATTCATTCATTAAATTTTCATATCGATCTCTTTTTTTACAAAAGATAAAAATTGAATCGATGTTTTGATTAGAAGAAATTCGAGGTAAAATTTCTGATGCTTTTGATCCTGATACAATTAAAAAGATTTTTTCTTTATCAATTGATTGAATGAATGAAATACATTCTTCGCGTTCAGTAAAAAAAATAACAAAATCATTAATTGAACGAAGTTCTTGTTTTGTTTGTTCAGTTTCTTGACGTGATCCAATATTTGGATCAAACCAAATAAGTGTTATACTTTCTTTATTTTCATTATTTGTTGTAGTTGATGATTGATTGAATGAAAGATCATTTATTACTTCGATATCTGATGTTAACGCTTGTGCCATAATCATTAAAACAAAAATTTCTTCGGAGTAAAATTCAATAGTAGAATATGAAAAGGGAAAAAAAATAAGAGTTACGAAAAAAAATTCATAAGGTGCGCGTGTAGGTGTCGGTTGAAGTTGTGAGTGAGTGTATGGATGTAAGATTCTTTGTCGTCCATATTCGACACCCTAAACCCACGCCTACCCACAGACGCATCTGGACATCCATACACTCCACATTCACATACCCCTTTACATATAGGAAAAATTTGGCAGAAAAGTCAGGAGTTTATGTAAAAAATCAGTAATGGTAATATTCATTCTGATATTGTCTTTTCGGATCAAATTTGCATAGAAGTGGATGAAGTCATTATGGCTAGATACAATTAAAATATACGTTGCTTCGATAAATGTTAAAACTGTTTATGTTACATATCTGGACAAAATTCTTTTCTCCTTTTTGTTTCTATGTCATTATACTTTACATCAAATTTATTATCAAAAAGAGATATGACATGAGAGTCCGATGGGTGTGGCTGTAGGTATAGGTATGGGTTTGGATGTTGGTGAGCGTGCGGTGTGAATATCATCTCATCTATAACTACATCCACGCACCCACATCCGTTTCTCAATTGAGAGGAAAATAATCAAATATGAGGCATACGAAGCCTAAATCTCTCGAGTATCAATGAGTATCACAAAGCAAGAGACTGAAGTGTGAATTGTCTAACAGATGTTAAAATACACATTATATTCAATAGCTAGACGTTCTCATTAATTTAGTCACGCGTTCTTAATACTCATAACTTATCCTTTTGCTTTGCTCGTTACTTTGATGATCAACCCATGGTAAAGAAATGTATAGCTTCTGCAAACGATAACAGTGATTTAGTGGTTTGTATCGAGTTGGTATATCGGCTACTGTCGAGACCGATAGCGGTATGCCCATCCGACTCCAGCTGCGAGGCAGACACTCTAGTAAAAACAAAAAACCCTCTTTGCCATTCATGTATACCTACTGTAAAGAAAAGAAAATAAAAAATGCCAATTCAGGCAAGTGATGCTGCCTCTTTCGATGATTAATATGCATTTTTTCAATAGAAACTCCATAGTTACAACAGAGTACACGTTGTCAGATGAAACCCACCAAAAAGCAAATTTTATAGTAAAAGAGAACAACAAAACTGTTGTAAATATTTACTGGAAGAACGGGCAAAAATAAAATAGAAACCGTGATTGAAGTAGATTGTGCAGTCGACTCGTTTATAATTATTTCTATTCTTTTTTAACAGAACCTATAATGCCGTCAGAGGGAGTGAGCGATTGCTGGCATTTACATAAAACAGAGACTTCGTAATAAAAGAGTGACTGACTATTTTTTGCCATTGAAGTCTACATATAAACTAACAAAAGATGTTTTGTGTAGTCGTATCCAAGCGTAAAACAGTTCAGTTCAGATCAAAATGAACTGCCGCATACTTAGTTTTACCATTCTTAGGTGACTGTCGAACTTCTTAAAAAATTACAGGTGAGACAGCAACGCAAACGTCATTTTTTTAATTACATGTGACTGGATGTGAATGTAAGTGAATTCTAGGATGGTTTTGTTCCCTTCTTACTCACGTCCGCACCCACACCCACACTCCACACCCCGGCAACCATTAATAGAGATTGCACTTGCACATACGAAAGAAGAATTCAAACATGAGTATTATTTCAAATTCTTGGAGTAACAATGAAAAACGATTGTCAACAAAAAAGAAACTTTTTTCTTGAATATATAACAAAAATTGCTGATATTTATTTTTAGAGATTTTTTCAATAGTATTCATCGAATGAAAATGCTCTAAAACAGTTTAATTAATCCATAGAGAATCATAACGAATAGACACCCTGCTATGAAGAGTAGTAAATTGAAGACACCTTGATCGGGTTGAGCGAAAAATTGACTTAAGCGACGTGTTGATACTGTTCGTGGATTTGAACGAATGATTGGAACTTGTCGAGGAGGTATAACATGCAAAGTTGATAGTAAATTAGCTGGTTCTGCCAATTGACCAAAGAATTTGGGTAAGAATCGTTGTGGAATCAAGTATGACGAAATATTAAACAAATCGATGAATACTTGATATTTTTCACTAAAAGCAAAAAACAATTAATGAAATATTTTTCTCTATTAAATTCATTAGTAATGAATTTGATTAACAACTTTTAATTAGCATCACATATACAACAATTCGAATAAAGGAAAATCCACATCAAAACAAAAAACAACAGATTCTTACTTGACAGTTTGATGTAAATAGGAGAAACCACCGGTGCCACCTGTACCAGGTTTTCGACCAATTTGACGTTGAACAAGAAGAACATGTTTATCTAAGAATAAAATTCAATATTAAAAAGGAAAACTATTGATCTACATACGCCGCCAACTGGCAATTAATCCATCAACATCCATGAGTAAGCCAAGCATTTGATAGGCTTGTTGAAAACAAGGCTGTTGATGATAAAGTGAAATCATCAATGCAGCTAACATGGCCTTTTGACTAAGTCTTCGTTCTTGAGTATCCAATAATTTGTTGTATTCAGTCGGATCGATCATGCTTGAAAATTGTCGTCTCATATTTTCAGTTTCTGTCTTAACAGTTTCAATATCGACACCATTCTAATTAGAAACAGAAGAAAAAAAAACTTTCAGTACAAATCATACGTCATTAAAACGTGAAACACGAAAGACTTCAAAGGAGCTAAATAATTAATTTTCTTGTAAACGAAAATTTCTTTTAGTATCAAAAACTGCGACAGATCACAATCTATGAAATAGAGTGGTGATGGGTGATTTTTCTCGCTAAATATTTCAATACTTATTTTCAATTGTGCTTCATAAAAGCACCGAACAATGCAAATATTATCGTGTCTCAGTAAGAAAAAAAATCAATTAACAATAGTTCACTAACCACTATTTTTTGTTTTTTTCCATGTTCAATGAATGATTCCACAGACGATTTGAACACGTCAAGAAATTCAAATGACGTTGTACTATCATAGACATATTCTAACCAACGCTAAATAGAAATATTCACAAACGATTCTTAATATGTCATGGTCAATACTGATAATTAAATTACCTCGACTAATTTCAATAATGAATCTTCTTTTAAAAGTTTTTTTAGTTCATTTCTTTGGTCACCTTTGAACATTGTATTAATAAAATAGTCTGTCTTGTATGATTTTCGAAATCCATCTGTTAAACCAAGTTTCATTTCGATTATTCGAAATTGTAGACTTTGAAAACCACTAGCTGGCGTGACAAAATCTCGAAATGCAAGAAATTCAACTGGTGTCATTGTATCTAAATGTTGTAACATATCAATTAACATGTTCCATATTCCGACTGATCGATTTAATCGTAAATTAATGTAGAACAATAATGGTATAACATTACTACTATTGCTAAAAATGTTTCGGATTGAATCGATTTCATAGAGAAATGCTTTAAACCATAATTCAAAGACTAAAAAACAAACAATTATAGAGAATATGAAAAAATTTATTTTTTGTGCACAAAAATTACCTTGATGAATAATAATGAAAAAATGTTCATCATGAACAGGTGGACTACGACTATCTGATGGATCAACATGACTAATACATCGAAGTGAACTTAACAATTGAACAAGACCCAAATACGTTGTATAATTTAATGGTTCTTTAGTCTTTTCTGCATGATCATAAACATCGTTGACTGATATCGATCGGGTCATTTGTTGATTATTGTCATGTGTATCACTGTCTTCATTATATTGATCATCGTTGGTATTCATCACATGATTCGACAGCGATCTAGCATAGGGGCAAGGCATGGTTTTTTTTTGAACTAAAATATTTTGAATCGTTCAAACTTTTGAACATCAAATAGCTATCACAGAGCATGGACTAAACCCTGACGGAAGGAAACCTATTCTGAGACTTACTTGTTTGTTGATGAATGTAATAGTGAATAGTGTTCGTAATATAAGAAAGAGTAAAAGATATAAGATGTTGTAATGATGAGATGGTTAGAAAAAATGAAAAGATGATTTCTTTTTCATTGAGTTATATACAATCAAGCTTTGGAATTTTCTCATCTGTTTTTTTTTTCGCAGAACTTATTCCCACTTCAACTGTTGAAAAGAACTCATCAACCCTTCTTTCTGAATAATAGAATATGTTCTTTAATTGGCTGAATATTTGTAAGACGTAATTATGATTAATGTTCGTTGGTGGTTATTTCTTTTCTTACGAAATTTCGAAAAATGTTTACCTTTTTTCCGCGGAAGACAATGACGAATCACTTTGGTGCAATGGTAGTATTCCTTTAACATCTCTTGACACGATTTACGCACTTTGATAACGTCATTTCATAGACTGTTATGATTAATGCATGAACTTTTTTGAGTGCTAAAATGAATGTGGCTGCAATAGTAAAATTTCGTGTACACATTTTATAAAGGACTTTTTTCGAGCAAACATCAGAGCATGTGGCTACCCATTGAATTTATTCAAGTTGAACACTTTTTTCTTGTCAGATAGCTTCTCCGTGCAAAACGCAATGTAATGAGTTTGATTGTACAAAACGATACTCTCTCTATCTTTGATCATGATTCATGATAAGTTCGAAGAAAACTCATGTACATTGTCGCCGAGCGGCCTACAAATACTCGCATAGCAAAGATGATTGGTGTCAGCGTCAATGAACATCGGTCGGTTGCTTGTGCATTATTATCGTTATAGAATTCAATATTCATTCAGAATCATGTTTCACAAACTGCGTGTCTAACATCGCTTTGTTAGAATTCACGTTAAAGGCGTATCAGAAACTTTCACGCTTCTAGTGCATCCAGAAAAGAATTTCACTGACAATTGAAAATTAGTTCGATGTCCATCACATGGGAAAGTTTGCTGAGCCATCATCGAGAACTGTCTTTTGTTTGTCGATGCTTGTGTTCAATAATTTTCATATTGAGTCTGGCATTGATTTTATAAAAACACTAGAGAGTATTCTTTTATTTAGTTTTATTTTTTTCTATTTGCCTTTCATCCTCATTAACATCATTGTAACTCAATAGAACAAATACTCGTATTCAGTTTCTAGAATTTTTTATGCAAAAATTCTGTTGATAGCTCGCTAACAATATTTTTGGAATGCTTTGAACGTTAAAAAACTCAACGGAAGGTCTCCGTATTTGGTCCATTTGTTTTACGATGAAAAAGAAAACGTGACATTGAGTTACAGATAAACAACGTTGATATTAGTTAGAAATGTCTTATCAATAACATACATGAGGTGTGTTTCTTTCACTCATAGATAACCGGTGTAAATCGTAACTCATAAGAGCAAACAAATAGTAAAATGGTTTGATGAAATTAGAGCACTACCTTGCGTATTCTTTTATAAAGGTCAATTTTAGAAAAAGTTTTCTAGAATAAAAGCAAAAGAAAATGTTCATTCAATTAAGCATCATAATTAGATCGTTTGACAAACGAATTTTCAAATATGGATGTCTGTTATGTTGACATACTATTTCTGACATCATGTTGACTAATGCGGTATTATCTGTGTAAAAATATTTCATCATTTGAAGTAAAAAAACGGAAGTAAAATATTTACTCAAGTCATTTATTCGTATTCTTTTTTTTAAATTTCTGTGGGTGGATTTCCAGACTAATTACTCAATATGGTTTTGCGACGTTAGAAAAAACCTAATTTGCTGTTTCTGTGTGTTTCTTCTTCGCATATAGTATATTTGATGATTCATTAGAATATTTCTGAAGGTATATATAGCAAAGAGTAACCACCACTTTTCTCATACACGAATATAAATAGTATTTTTTGAGTAAGTGAAAGATGTGTAAGACGTTGTATATTGATGAATATTTAGATAATTGCTACAATGAGTGATCAAACAAATGAAACTTCTGAATATCAGAATGGTACTACAGAAAATGGTGATGTCATCAATCCATGGGAAGTGAAAGCCGAATCGATGACAGGAGTCGATTATAATAAAATAATTGGTAAGTTCGAAGATTATCTATCATGTCAATAATGAATCAGCTGATCAAACCCATTACCGTTTGTGTGGAGTAGTATGATGGCTATAGTTATGATGGGAAAGCATACATGATACATATCATTCCTGCAGTTCTCCTCCTCATGATCACTAAACGATTCCTTTGATCTTTTGGTATCTCTCTTATTCGCCTAGCTGTTCCGATGTATTTCATTCGCTAGTACATAAACACTTTCACCCATGACTATCACACAACTCGTCCTCAAGATATATTTTATCTGCAAATAGAAAAGATTATCAGTTAGAATTGCTTGAAAGAGTATTTAATCTAACAAGAAAACAATTATTTAATCAGAATTTTTTGAAAATAAATCTTCCTGCTTTATTGAAGGTTTAAAACAAAAATTTGATTTTTAAATATAGTCCGATTCGGTTCATCACATTTGACGGATGACTTAGTGCAAAGAATGGAAACAATCATTCAACGTCCCGTTCATCATTTTATTCGACGTCGCATCTTTTTTTCTCATCGGTAAAAAATTGATTCGTTGATATTCGAAAGTCTAATTTTGTTAATTATTCACAGAGATCTAGATACTATATTAGATGCTTATGAACGACAGAAACCATTTTATTTATATACTGGCCGTGGTCCATCATCAGAAGCGATGCATTTAGGACATTTGGTACCATTTATCATGACAAAGTAAGATAGACAAAAAAAAAAATTAAATTTTTATTTTTTTTCTAAATTTGAATTGAACAGATGGTTACAAGATGTGTTTAATGTTCCATTAGTTATTCAAATGACTGATGATGAAAAATTCTTATGGAAAGATCTTACACCGGAAGAAACTAATCGATTGGCACATGAAAATGCAAAAGATATTATTGCATGTGGTTTTGACATAAATAAAACATTCATTTTTAGTGATTTTGAATACATTGCGTATGTCTATTTCGTCTAATTGATTAATAATGAATCATTTTTCCATATTTCTTCTTTTTTTTTAGTCAATGTTCTCATTTCTACAAGAATATTTGTCGAATTCAAAAATGTGTTACCTACAATCAAGTCAAAGGTGATAATCGATAAAAACTTTTTCGATCTCAACTTTATCTTTATTTTTCTGGTTTTGAATACATTTTATGTCATGTCTTAATCGTTAGAAAAACAATGAAAATATAAAACTATTCATCATTACTATTTGGACATGTTTATAATCTGTTGATATTTTCTTTTCAGGCATTTTTGGTCTAACCGATTCGGATTCAATAGGAAAAATCGGGTTTCCTGCTATTCAAGCTGCTCCAGCTATAAGTTCTTCGTTTCCTTTTATATTCAATGACAGTGCTAAAGAAGAATTGTCTTGTCTCATTCCATGTGCTATCGATCAGGTTCATTTGAATTCTTTGTTTTTTGTTTTCTTGTTTTTAATTGATTGTTTCCATGAACAGGACCCATTCTTTCGAATGACACGTGATGTTGCATCTCGTCTCAATTTTCCAAAATGTTCTTTACTTCATTCAATTTTCTTTCCGGCTTTACAAGGTGCTAAATCAAAAATGAGCGCATCCGATATGACTTCATCAATTTTTCTCACTGATACACCGGCTGATATTAAAGACAAAGTAAACAGAAGATATTGTTCAAGTGTGTAGTTTTTTTTTCTTTTTCAGATCAATCATCATGCATATAGTGGTGGCGGTCAAACAGTAGAAGAACATCGACGAACTGGTGGTAATTGTGATGTTGATGTTTCTTATCAATATTTAAGATTTTTCATGGAAGATGATGAAAAATTAGAACGATTAAGAAGCGTAAGTTGAAAGACAAAAGATCATTTCTAACACATTGAGTTTTGAATCACATGAACGTTTGATTTTCGAGTATAAGATATTAAATATTTGAAGATTTAATTCGACTTTGATACGTTTGATAATAGAATAGTTGTTATGGATTGTTTGAAATCTGATTGAATCACTATATTCTGTTTCGTTTTTATAAATATAGGGCTACTCATCTGGTCAATTATTAACTGGTGAATTGAAACAAGAATTGATCGACGTATTACAAAAGTTAATTTTAGAACATCAAGAACGACGAAAACAGGTCACCGATGACCAAGTCAAACAATTTATGACACCAAGACCATTGAAATTCGGATGATCACATAGACTAATAGTAGTGAAATTTTTAATCATGATATTTCGTTTCTGTTCAATTTTATTATTTTACTGCATTTAAAAAAGAAATACCGTTTGTATTCTATTCTCGATTTCAATTGTTATTTAATCAAATTCTATCCTATTTCGTTTCTTTGGAATTTTGAAATGAGAACTTGAGAGTGGGTATGTCGAGCAAGCATGATATCAATATTTCACCTTTGCAATGAGGATCTTCAAATGATATTCATTTTGATTCGAAATTTAAAAAAAACTGAACCAAAACGAAGTTGAAATCTTAATTTGGGATGAGAGAATATGTGAGAAAAGAAGAAAACAGCGCTATAATCGATGAGTCATTTCTTCTAATATAAAATGGCTGTTTTATGATAAAAACGTTTTTGAGTTTCTAGAAGAAAGTCAAAGATGCAGAGACTTTTGAATTATGCACAACAGAATTTTACTTAATATGTAGTAATATAAAACTTCAATTCAACTAAGATTTCAAGTTTCACTTGGCAATGATTGAGATAGGCGCGTTATGAATCTTTTCGCGCATTCACACCAAGCTATGTATAATAAGTCTCCCTAGTCCATGTACTCATCCAGAGAGTACTCAAAAAGTACTCACGCTAGAAAATGCCGCGAGTACTCATGAGTACTCATGGGTTTTGAGTACTCACCAGTGGTACTCGTGCTAGAATCTGAGTATCTGAGTACGACGAATGAGTACTCATCGTGTAATATTGCGTGTTTTGTGAGTACTCCTATCTACTTTTTGTGTACTCTGCTGGTTTGTGTAAAATACTCATAAGCATATATTTTGGTTAGTACCATAGTACTACATCATTTTTTATTTATTATCAATTTATTAACAAAATATACAGACACACGCAATGAAAATTTGAAAAAAAGACCAAATTGAGAACTAATTGCACGTTTAATATCAGCCTCATATATTTCAACCCAAAGAATACGGACATATAAACCTTCATCATTTTCGAAAAAATTAAAATATTTTCATTATCTATAAAATAAAAATACGATGTTACTTATTGTTTCTTTTTTCTTTCAATAAGTCGAAAAAATCGTATTTTCATAATATGAAAATAAGAAAATATCTAACTAGCTTCTCTGAAATGAAGACTTTTTTGTGTATATTTTAAACAGTGAGAGTTCAATAAAACACGAATTGAGGACAGTAAAACATTGAAGCAGAAAAAAATAACAAATAATTCAATGATAATGAGAAATGCGAGAGCAAATCAACGAACAATATTGCATACTATTACAAAAAAAATGAAACAGACATTTTTAAACTCGTAACTATTTACATTCAATTGGTAATTTACAGAAGAAAAAAAACAGTTCTTTGTCAGTCGTATATTCGCACATCTTATTTTAAAATCCTGATTTATTTGTTTGTAACAAAAGTCGTTAGTTCTCTTTTCTTTCGCGAGATTTCGCAATAATCTGAAAAAGTCAATTTTAATAGAAGATTTTTATCTAAATTTATGAAATACAATTAAAGCGAATTTACATTAATATGTTTAAAAAAATTCAATCTCACCCACGAAACTAACAAATGAAAATGAAAAATCGTTTTTCTTTTCGTTCTGAAAGTCACCAATTATTTTACTCGTGTAAATGACTCATCACAAAAGAATAGAGAATCTAATAAATAAGTCATTAAAACAAATTTCCTCTATTTTTTAATTTATTGCATCTTTTTCTTTGATTACGTTATTTCAATTTATTTTGTATATACTAGTGCATAAGTGTTTTGTGAAATATTCTGCGAAAAACTATCGTGAGTACTACATTGAGTACTCATATATCTGCCTACAAGTAAATCTCTAAAGAAAAACTCGTACGAGTACTCATCAGAGTACGCGAAAAGTATACATACACGTTAAATTCCTCAAGTACTCGTACGAGTAATATGGGTACTCATGCTGGAAAGTCGTACTCGCTTGATGAGTATTTTCACTAGGGAGCTGTTATCTAGTTTCTTGCAATGTAAAGCTTCAAAATATAATTAAATTTGAAATAGGCATAATAAGAGAAAGGAGACAAATACAAAAATTATCTTTTTAGTCTGATTCTAATGAATCAATCTGGCAGCATTCTTTGTTGAAGTTGACAATGTAAATGTTGTTGATGTTGTGGACAATTGTGTAGTTGTGTTTGTTGGTGGAATCGTGACATTCAACAGTAAGATATAATCACGTTGAATTACTTCAAGAATATCTCTTTAAATTCAAAATCCTAAGAAAATACTTGAGCCCAGTAAAGTTGTGGTTGTTCAGTAGAATTTGCATATCTACTTTGAAGTACTGCGAACGTGCTGTCGAATCTAGCTTTCTAAACTGTTCTACAGAATCCTTGACCGAAGCGAGGTTGATCACTTAAATTAAACAGCATATCTGCCAGATTCTTTCTCAAACTCTTAAATTGGTTACGAATTTGGAACCACTCACTAGGCAAAATTTCGCGAACAAAGTCTTGATCACAATTGTCTGAGATATAGCGATCGATAAAATTTATGAAGAAGATTTGCAAGTCTATCATACTAGTGCACGTATCTCCTATGCTCGTGTGTCATTATTTGAACCTACACTCAATCTATCGAATAACTTTCGTTTAGTAATCGAATCAATGCCATGTTGCCATTATTCGGCTGCCGTAGAAGAATATATTTTTGAATATATTTTCAATTATTTTGATTTTACTTCTGTGACCGATGTTCTTCTTGGTGGTGTAGCTCAATAAAACATCTATATTTCTCGATTGAATATATCAACAATCATAAATGACGATTATGATGTCAACCAAGAAGCTAAAATAGAATTTGAGTTAACATTTCCGCTCAAAACCACAGATTCATGCGTTACGTTAAAACTGTCTATGCAAGTTCACTGAGTGACGATATATCAATGCAAGATATAATCAAATGGTCAAAAACAGTTTAAGCTAATCCAGTTGTTATGAAACTAGATATTCGAGGCATATTCGATTTATTCAAACCAACTCGATTTCCATCAGATGCCAAAATTAAAACAAAAGCAAGTCTTATTCAAGAAGCATTGAATAAATATATTGAAAATTCACTATTTTGTTATAATAATTGCACGAGTCCATTGAATGGTGAATGCGTCTCAACAGCATACTTTCGCTTTGGTCTATGTCAATGCAAACCCGTTTGGTCGGGAATCTCTTGTTCCAATCAGTTGCCGAAACCTAATGTTTTCAGTGGTCTCATATGCGGTCTTCGAACGAGTACTGGTGTGGATTATGGAGGGATTAATCCAGAGAGTGGTACGTGCCAAGCTGACTACGCTCACGATGCATGGTTCATTGGTAAGACGGGTATAGATGTAATGAGTTTTTGTTACAAGTCTAAAACAGATACAAGTTTCGATCGAATTGGTACCATATGTGGTCTTACTGTGGGTTCTGGAGGACAAAAATGTGGAGGACAAGATCCATGGTCAGAGAATTGCCCTGATGGATATGCAAGGTATGAATGGTTGGTGCAGTAGGGTAATAATGGCAGGATGATTTGATGTTACAAGGTGCAGGAATGAATCGAAGATCAATCGGGAACAATATGTGGTATGCAAACAAACGATGGTAATGCAGGCACAACATGTAATGGTTACCAGCCGGCAAGAGGTTCTTGCCCGCCTAGCTATTATCTTGTCACGTGACTTGTCAATTTTGAAAACAATTATTGGTCATTTTGTGTTAAGAACTAGATTCATTGTAATCATGAAATAATAAGCAAAATATGATGATTAAATAGAAAACCTTCGGTGAAAAATCTCAGACTTGTTATTTATCATTGTATGCAATCGATGGAGCATAAGTGGAAGTCGACTTTACATTCATACACTGTTATCCTGAGTAGGCCTATTGCCAGAATGGTAACATTTTTGTGTTAAAAAATTGTTCGTTGTTGAAGCTTTTCTTCATATTCATGATATAGTTTGCATGATAACTTAATTGAGTTAACTAGAATGCGAGATTTAGCTTTAAAAAAAACCATTGGCAACAAAATATTATAATAGAAATACACCATTTCAAATAAAGTGAGCTGATGAACTTAGACAAGAGTTCATATAATAAAACCACATTAAACACAATACATAAACAAATTCAATGTTTATTTTTTGTTTTTCTTTTACTTTATTATCGAAAAACTTCGATCCTAATTTTATCAAGAATAGTAATATACCATCAGTGATACCATTTAGACAGCAAATTTAACTTTCTATTTTTTAATTATAAACCTTCGTCAATCATTCAATGTACCAGAAATGAAAAATTTTTTGCCAAAAATTTATTCTTTTAAACAAAATAAATATAGTCGGTCTATTATTATTTAAATATACAATAACAATAAAAACACATCTCTTTATTTAAGTAAACTTTCGCATGCAATTAAATCATATTTATTATCAACAAGTCATTTTTTTGTCTATAGTATCATAGTTTTTTTTATTACAGGATGATAAAACACTTCCAATCTCCACTAAATTCTAAGACCCTCTAGTACGCATACACAAAAAATGTAGTTCGAGTAGATTCAAAAAAACCTTATCTTCAATGTTGAATAAATTTAGCAAAAACTTGCTTCAGACTGATCGAATGAAATATCGACAGAATATCGTCTTTCATCACTTTCGAATCTTTTGCTGTTTCTATTAGTGGTTGCAAAATATCTACATTTTTGTTTGCCAATGCGTCTGACAGCCATTCAAAACCTTCTCGAAGTCCTTGGTTTTTCGTGGCTACTGTCGGTTGTATATACCATTTTCTGTCATGAGTTAATTTTTCCAAACCAAGCTTATCCGTTAATTCACTAGGTGACATTGCATTTGGTAAATCTTGTTTATTAGCCAATATGAGAAGAGGTACTTCTCGGAGTTCATCTTCATTGAGCATCGAATTCAACTGCTCGCATGCATCATTTACTCTCTCTCGATCATTTGAGTCGACAACAAAAACAAGAGCTCGAGTATTTTGGTAATAGTGCCGCCATAGGGGTCGAATTTTGCCACGACCACCAACATCCCAAGCTGTCATTGCAATATTTTTATATTCGATTGTTTCAACATTAAAACCAATCGTAGGAATCGTTGTCACGACTTCGCCTAGTTTCATATTATAGAGAGCAGTCGTTTTACCTGAATTGAAAAAACACATAAGTCAGCAATAGAAACATAAAAATAGACTTACCAGCCGCATCGAGACCTACAATTAGTACACGCATCTCCTCCTTTTGAGGAAAGTACGATGCAATCTTGCTGAGTGGTGAACCCATTTATGTAAGTGCTTTAGAATTTTTTTTTCTTATGCCGTTAAATGCCCGTACACGCACATATACACGCATGTATATAAAAGAAATAGCTTGTTTATTGAGTTTCAATGATTCATTAGCTAGCAACGCATGTTGTCTTTGCCACGTCTCACATTTACGTGACGAAAATTGCACAATCACTATGTAATGTTACTTATTTTCTTTCATCCTGCAAAATTTGTCGACTTATCTTTTGCATCTCAGATGACGCTCACAATTCTGCTATATGTGCCAGTGTATTATTTACCACTTCAAGATCATGTATGCAGGCAAGAATTTTATAATGAGGGCGTAGGTGTTGGGTGTGGGTTTGGGTGGGTGTGGCTACAGAATGTGATCAAACACCCACACCTACACCCACACCATTTTTCCAAAATAATCCACAAATTTGCTTTTCTTAAAACAGTATTTCGTATACTTTAGAGGTACGCATGAAAGCTAAGGGTGGGTGTGGAGTGTGGGTAAGTGGATATGGGTACGGGTGTGAGCATGAATGTGTGGGCGTGGATGTTCATATTCATTTCATTCACACCCACACTCTGCATATTGATCAAAACCGTTTTTTAGCAAAAACAGGCGCTTCTTGCTAGCATATGGACGATTAAGCGAAACTTTTCTTAGATCAATTGTACATCATGTTGCTGTTTGAAGTGTCCTTCTTAGTGCAAATTTGGTCAAGCTAATGAATTTTTTAAACACGTATCCGAATGTTTTCTACATAAAACTTATCTCTCTTGATGAAAATAATCAAAAGCTATAGAAACAAGTGGGAATGGCTCGCTATAAGAAAATCAATCGATGAGTGACCCCTAGCTCACTATGGATTAAATATCACCGAGTGATACTATTCAAATCATGTATTGTTCTGTTCTCAGTTAACACCAAACAAAGCATTGATTCGGACAAAATCATTGCACTGTCCATTTCTAATAACATTCTACAAGTGTCTTAATGCTCGTTCTGAGTAGTGGCGAAGTTAACATATCTAGTATTTTATATACGACACGTCATATTTATTGTTTAGTAACGTGACAAATTTTTATCTGGAAAAAAACATGTATGCATGTCCTTTGAGAATATAAAATAAAAATAACGTGCTTTATGCACATACATTGACGCTGAATTTTGTCATTATTCAAAGCAGATTCAGTAGATTTTGATGGCACGAATAGGTGTTTTAGTATCAAAAGATAATTCTAGTATTGAATTCAATGCGTACATCTTTCATTCAACGGTTCTAATGCTCGAATCAGTCAGTCAGAAAATTGTACTTGGTGTGTATTCGATTGTACTTATTGTAAGTATCATACAAACATTTTGGAAGAATAAACGTATCGACCATCTGCTTGCTTATATGACTGAAGCTTATTCTGATGGCAAATTTGGATCGAATAAAGTTTGTTTCCATCAGCAAACTATCACGTGTTATCGATTCGATCAGCGTCTTTCTCATATTCCTAATCCTAATCGATCAATATTACCTATTATTGCTACTCACGTACAAATTCTCATGCTCATTACGATCAAAACATTATTTGTTCGACGAAGTGAACTAGTAAATGATTGTTACTCGTTTCACTATCCATATAAAGTACTTCAATGTGAAAATAATAGAGATCCATGTCAATTAGATGTTACTGAGAGTTCTTTCAAATGTGTCTATTATTATTTTGAAATGTCTCATCTAATCACAATGATGACGTCTCTCATTACTTGGCATTATGCTCTTCGTTATTTAGTTGTCAAGCTTGTTCGCTTCGTTCGATGGATAATGTTTCGTGATGACGATCAGCCACGAAGAGTGTGCTTCTGTTGCTGTCGAACAACACGGCGTATCTTACAATATATCATGTATTTCACTTACATTATATTGTGGCTCTATTTCTTTTTCATAATATTATTTGGCTTTATGTGGAATCTAGACATGGCGCGTATACCAAGCAATATGTTAGGATCTATCTGGATACCTATAATTCTAACAGGAGATCGATTATGCTCGCTCGCTTTAGCTTTGGTCCCCGAATTAATACAAAACTGGCTGAATGTATTAGCAAAAATCGAATCTTCACAAGTTTTTAATTCCAGCGGGTTGAATCTTGCCAATGTTGAACCTCTTGTTTTATTGATCAACAAAAAGACGACATCTTCTACATCGTCTGAAAACAGAGTATCAAACATTAATAATAAAACTGTTGTCAACTCAATATCTCACGCGTAATCAATGATTGTGCAAGAACAAGGGTGTGGGTGTGGGTGCGAGTATTGGGGTGGGGTTTGGCTGAGTGAACCACAACCCAGACCAACAGTCCACATCCCCATCCACACCCACACCCACATCCTTAATTCAGTTGATATGGTCTTCAATTCAAGTATTTGTTTATTCTCATGTTACCATGGAATGTTAACCCTGACTTCAGAACTCATTTACTATAAGAAATTCATTCTGTTATTTTTGAAAATGAAAATTTAATCTGCGCTTATAGGCGTAGTTGAAGAGAGTTTCAACTAAGATTAATCAATTCACATTTCCTTAAACTTTTTGCAACAGTTTTAAACTGACTATCAGAAATACAGGGACATAAACATTATATTGTTATAAATTAATTTCTTAGATAAATAATGGGTAGAATGTGTTTTTATAGAAACGATTCATCGCTATTAAAACAAGACAGATGTACTTGAAGAACAATAGTCAACAGAGACAAAAAAACGAGTCGAGTCAAGCCAGACCCA
>CAJNOP010000457.1:70731-87431 GCA_905250075.1 Rotaria sp. Silwood1
CACACCCACACTGTGGGCGTGGGTATGAGTGTGGGTGTAGGTGTGGGTTGGGTGTGGGTGTGGGTGTGGGTGTGGGTATGGGTGGGTGTGAGTGTGGGTGGGTGTGGGTGTGGGTATGAGTGTGGGTGTAGGTGTGGGTGTGTGGCTGTGGTTGTTTAAAGAGACATTCAAACACCCACACCCACACTCTTTTCATCATTTTTCGAGACCTATTAGTCAGCATACATTTTTTTTGCGTCCCACTTATTTGTCACGCGATCTTCAGACGGATTAGCTACTGAAATCACTGCTTTGGGATCCGTTCCAGGAAAGTAGTATAAATGAGGTGAAGTCATTCCATTCATGAAAAGGAATTGGTTGACCTGCTTTTTTTATGAAAATATTGTCCAATATCGTTTTACGATGTCGACGCACTCAAAATGTTTGTTACAAGTATCGCATTTCTTAATATAAAACTCATTTCGTAGTTTCGTGCCTGATTTAAAACAAATTTTACCTAAGTTTAATTTTGCCTAAAAGTTCAATTTTGCCTGTGACGTATACAAAGAAACCAATAATTTTCAAAATACATTATTGTCCTACCAAGACGCATTACGAGTTATTACCGATCATCGTGCTTCGGATAGAACACTTCCCGAAATTTATAGGAAAATCGCTGATTTATATCGAAAAGAAAATAATCATGAAGATCCGATGATCCACGAAGAAAAAGCAAATCAGATCGAAGAACATAATGAAAAACAGTCGGTATTCTTAGATGATGAGACTGTAGCCAAAATTCGTGAACATCAATCAGATATTGATCCTTATCGTTCACTACTTGAAGATGCACATAAATTATATGTCAATGGAGTGTATTTATTAAGAAAATTGAAAATTTGGGTGGGTGTGGGTGTGGTCTGGATGGGTGTGAGCGTGGGCGTGGGCGTAGTTCTTTGTTTCATCCACACATACACCCACACCCACACCCACACTCACACCCTCCAAGCTGAACCATATTGTTCTTATTCAGTTCTAGAAATAATTGGTGAAATTGTTTAGCGTTCATATTTCCTGCTAATGCAAGTTCTTTTGATTTTATAGAAAACAATGCACATGCGATACTATCATTGAAATCAATTATATATAACACTTGATCATCGTTTGCATCAGATATTTTATATAATTCTGATTTTAATGAGTGAATTCATGCATGAGAATTTATTAAATAAAGAAATGAAATAATTGAGTTGATTCGAACGTCAAAAATTGCATATCATTATAGAATTGGATAAAGAAAATATCTACGTATAGTCTTGTAAGTGTCACAGAAATTCATCATCAACCTGGTGGTTTCATAGTGCCATTTTCAGATGACTAGCCAGTAGAACTAGTGCAAGTATACGATCCAGAGTATGGACTGTATGTGCCGATAGGACAAGGCAAACAATCCTGAGACGAATTACTACCTGCAAATGGTTGATATGTTCCTGCAGGACATGGCTTGCTGCTAGTTGCTCCAACTACGTCACAATAATAGCCAGCAGGGCAACTGGAGCATGTGTTACATCCATTGTTTTGATTGTATGTACCGATAGAACAAGGTAAACACGCCAGAGACGAGTTACTACCTGGAATTGCTTGATATTTTCCTGCAGGGCATCGTTTGAAACTGTTTGATCCAGCTACGTTACAATAAGAGCCACTAGGGCAACTGGAGCATGTTGATTGCCAGAAGTTTTTATTGTACGTGCCGACAGGACAAGAAACACAAGATTGACCAGAGGCATCACCTGGTGGTTGATAAGTTCCTGCAGGACATTGTGTGCCAGTTGCAGCAGGTGACAATGTGCAAAATAATGTAATGAAAAACCAAAAGAATAATGATAATGTATTCATCTTTGATTTTAAATCTAGAGCATAAAAGTAATGAAAAATGTAATCAAACTGACTCTGTCTCCAGATTTCAAAAGTAAAGCTGTAGTAAATAAAGTTACGAGCGTACTTTTTGAAGTGCTATATTATTTTTGAGCTTGTCTTCTGCCTAGATGTATGGGAGGATTAGACTAGAATTACCCTAAGTTAGTGTAGTTTTCTGAAGCTTCGGTTCATAATTTCGAATGTTGAATTGAGTTTTTGGACGAATTTCATAATAATCGAGCACAACTCATTTTCAGTTTTCAACTCTAAACTTTGCACATAGACATGACCAAACTAAATTCTTCATCGAAAGATTCCCAACAGAGACCGTCATAGGGCACTCTTTTTTGCCTGCCCTACCCTATTGCCCTGCAATGCATTATACTGTCTTGCTCGGAACGTTAAAACATAATTTTTTTTGCCATGATCTGTCTTGAGGACAGATTTTCTACCAATGAACTATTATTGATAGACTCAAGTAGAGAACATACGGGAACATGATGATTTAATCAGGCACTTGGCAGCATTACTCAACTCATGACAAAGTCATCTATTTGAGTTCATTTTTTTCGGTAATACAGGACCATAATATCTATTCAGAGAAAAAATTTCAACTCAAACACTTGTATCCTTGATGAGATATGGGTATCATAAGAAATCCCAAAAAATGCACTTTTTTTGACGGTAGTGCTCTCAGAAATATCTAAATATCTATAGAATAAAAAAAAAATTTTTTTCAAACGACTTGCGTAAAAATTTGTTAAATACTTATCCCTGTAGCACATGTACAAACTAACCAAATCAGTGATCATTAATCAAACAGGGCTCTCCATAATTTATGTAGAATGGACCTTAAGTAAGATTAAATTATGATAAATCAAATCGGAATGAATCATTTATTCTCAAAGGAAAGCAAAAGAAAATCCGAACATCAAAAATATATCAAAATAAAATGCACTCCATGGACAAAAATCAATAACAAATATTGGGTTGGCAAGAAAGTTTTTGCGTTTTTTTCGAAAATTTTATTTTTATTTTCTAACTTCAAGAATACAACTAGCTTTCAACAATGCATGCTCCATTACTATCTATGACTTGTCGCCAACGCTCTGGTAGAGAAAAGATCCCGCGTTCGTAGAAGTCCTGAGACTTTTGACCGAAGAAGTTGACGAGGCCCATTTTGAGGTCGTTCTCGTCGTCGAATTTTTTCTCGCTTAAATGGTTAGACAGAGAATGGTACAAGTGTTAGGCCGTAGGAGCCAAGTCGGGAGAATAAAATGGATTTGGAACCGTAATCCATCCGAGCTTCAATAATATTTCCCGCGTCGCCTTTGCAATATGAGGTCTGGTGTTGTCATGCAAAAAATAAATTCTATTCTGCTTCCCCTGGAGTTTTGCTGCAACTCGGTCCAATTGTTGACAATAGAGATCAGCAGTGATGGTACAGTCAGTTGGAAGAAGTTCCCAATGAATAATTCCATTTACTCCCCACCAAACGCTCAGCATGATCTTCTTTGGGTGAAGGTCATTTTTGGGCGTTGCTACACCTGTTTGTCTAGCTCCCAGCCACTGTCGCTTGCGCGTGTGGTTAACATACAGCAGCCACTTTTCATCGCCAGTATTAAGATTGCGGAGCCATTGGTAGTTGCGATGAGATGTCATTAATTCCATACAAGCGTCAACCCTGTGTTGGAGCTGATGCGGTGACAATTCATGTGGTATCCAAACTCCGTATTTCCACGTTTTGCCCAACTCGTCCAAATGTGTTTCCACTGTAGTATGAGAGCATCCAAGTCGCTCTGCTAAACATCGTGTAGCCAATCTAGGATCTTCTTTGATAAGCTGTTTTAAAACATCCATATCCACCTCAACTGGTCTTCCGGAACGAGGTAAATCGTCGAGCTCGAAGTTACCGTTCTTGAATCGATTGGACTAATGTTGCGCTGTACGGATGGAGAGTGCATCCTTGCCCATCGTGCTGCATATGTTACTTGTTGCTTCCGTTGCTTTGTGACCCAAGAGGAATTCATGAAGCAGAGGCATTCGGAGCTCTGTACGAGATATGTTCATATCTAATTCGAGATCAACGTCCATATCCATAGTTTTTTTTGTTGCTCGAAAGATATTCGTATCCCCTTTATATACTTTTAGTATGGAAACTTCTGGAACTTTCTCGACTATTTTAGGAAATTTTCGCAAACAACGCAAAAATTGTCTTGCCAACCCAATAAATAGGCAATAGCATATTTGTGCTCAACTCTGTCGGCATTTAAAATTATTTTACAAAGTCGTAGTCCTCAGAGTGCAAGAACATATTCACATTGACGAACAAGTAACGTACTCAATATAAAGATCTCGGGTGTATTATTGAATAAATTATGACAATAAGAGGGATGTCCTTCCAAGATGCATATTACTCGAACAAGGGCATATATTAATGTATTTTGTATAGTATCTTGCTTGTTTATTAACTCGAGAGTGTAACGAATTAGTTGTGCAGTGATGCTGTCTGAACGTTGTGCATCATACGATTGAAACCCAAGTATTAATTGTCGTCGATAGATACGTTTTTCTTCATTGTTCATGTACTCGATATCAACTAATACAAGGCGAATAATCTGATGAGCAGCCTCTTTAACTGTATTCGTTTTTTGAAGTTTGTTCAATAACGGCTGTAAACGGTCTTATGCAATTTCATTATAATCCTTTTTTAGACTACGTCGGACAGTACCTATATCATTAACTGTCCGTGAAACGGGCGTAAATAAGTGTTCCATAGCATGTCGAAATGATGGTTCGTTGTTGATACGTCTCGAGACGTTCGTCGAAAGTTGATACAATATTGTCTGAATGTTTTTATCATTTGATAGTTTGTTTTGTTCAATAAGCAATGTGCATTGTTGAAGAATCGAAGAAGACTTCAATAATGCGAAGAAATCTTTTATTCGACGTTCATATTCGGTGCATATTGAATTGTATTTATCAACAGTAATGCTTTGAAGAATACAATTTCAAAAAATTTCTTCTTCATTACCGAGTAAACATAGAATAGTAAAAGTGTAGCTCAATAATGATGCTTGATGATTCTTTAGTTGAAGAAATATGTTAAGAAATTTTTTTCTCCATACAACCTGATTGATTGAAAATAATCCAGCTGGCTGGTTCAGTCCAGTTGTCGACTTCATTATTCTTAACCATTGATTTTGGTTTTAGTTGATAGATAATGTCTTCCTTCGATGTATCATAGCATGATGAAGGCGATGAATTCTTTTCGTCAAAGAAAATTGAACGAAAACTTTGACAACATTCTTTTGCTAAAGATGTTATTGAGTTACTGGCTGATAATGAAGAATTCGTTAGATTGAATAGTTCCTGACTCCTATCAGTTAGCGACTGATAATCTGTTAAACTGACAAGAGTACTATGTTCATTGCCATGTTTAAGTAAACAGTGAATTTGATCATGTTCGCGACTGTATGGCAAGCCAGTCAGAATGATAAAGTTGACTCGTGCAGGAGGTGTTCCAAAGGGTCTGCAACAAGAACAACGCGATTCTGCCATGAATTTTCTCTAAAACAAACAGAATGTGTATAGATTACACATAAGTAATATTTCTAGGACGAAGCTACCCAACAGGATTCTATTGAATCTCAAAGATTCCAACAGGAGCCTGTCGAAAGTTATTGGATGTCGGAATCCGATACCAAAGATTCCAACAACTTCCAACACATTCCCATCGAATCAGATAAAGTTGGATAGTTTTTCCGATGGAATCTCACGGGGTTAGCCAGTCGAATCTGTCGTCGTGAGTCCTTATTTCAGCTAGTCTCTGTTTACGAATGCAATCATAATACAGCAATTGAACAAAACAAACTTGACGATGTTTTTGTGTTTCGCGCTGTTCCTTCACTTTATTTCAAGTGTTTTGTTTTGAAAGACAAACACAAAGCGCATCGAAAATTGACTATTATTCAAAATTATTAATTAATATTTTCAACCGGCTCAGTATCTTAGAAAAAATATTAATTAAGGAGCACATAGCCTGTTACAGATCAGTCATGGATCACTCAACAAAATCTGCTTTCAAATTTGGGTGAGTGAGTAAAGCTTGTTATAATTCCAATGCTGTCTCATCATACTTAGTTGAGTTCAGAAAAGTTTTTGAAAGCTTCAAATCAACCGGCAGCTCTGGCTCCAGTATGTTGGCTGTAAAGTTTCTTCTTCGAAGAATTGTTTTTGACGAATAGAAAATGTAACATAATCACCAAAACAAATTATGTCATTGGTATTCAACTACCGTCAACGTAAAAACACTGACTCACTACGCAAATTTTTCACAAAAATATTGAATGAATCAGAATGTGACGCATTCGTACAATTCTATCCATGAGACATGGTAAGAAACTGAGTGTCGTAGGTGGCTTACATCACTTATGCAATATGCGCATAGAATTTTGACAAAAAAAAGAATGAAAGGCTTCAAGAATAAAATAAGTGTTTTTTTTCAAAATAGCAAAATGACAGAAAGAGAAAAAAATTGGTCAGTAATTCTCTCTGTGCAATAATACCTTCAGTCATTTTTCTTGTTTTGACAAACAACGGCAACGTGTTTTTGAAGCAATTACACAAAGCAAGTGAGTAGTAGACGAAAATCGATATATTTTACTATTCCAGAGATGTGCACTGCGCCTGAAAAAGCCGGGATGGGGGTGGCACGGAAGATGACTTAAGCCTAAATGCAGTGGCGGAGGTGGTCAAAGTTCTAGACCCTTTTTGGAGCGACGGCACAGCTGTCCAATGACCATGACTCATGATACTTGAAGAAGGAATGCACATGCTCATGAGCGCTCATATCAGAAGGAGCGGTATCAGCTCTCGCCCTCAGAGTGAACGTGAGTGGAAAACGTTCGCGGTCATGAGCGTGAGCTTGAGCTGTACAGTCCTCGTCGGTATAGTTTGTTACAAAATATTTGTTCTGAATCTCAAAAATCGTAAAAGTACAGTATCAATTACCACACTTTAGATGCAAAAAAATGGTTCACTTGTACAACAAGTAAATTTTTCTCGGTATATTCCAAGAAAAAAGAACGCATCAATGGCGGATATCTAGTTAACTGATCATTAGTTCACTGAATAACTAGTTGTACCGGGTACCAGTAAACCAGTACTTAGTAAACTGGTACTGGTGCATACCCGCTTATAGAGCATGGAGATGAACATCTTGTTCAAAAACTGAAACAACAGCGAATCTGCACGAAAAGTGGGAACATAAAGAGAGTAATCAATACGAGAGTAGCAAAGTAGACGAAAATAACTTCATCAAGTAGAATTATGTACTATGGTGGGTGTGGAGGGTGACTGAAAAAAGATTACACCAAAAAACACACCGCACACCCACACACCTCACCCACACCCTCAAGAAAATTGGAAACGATCATAAGAGTGAGGAAAATAAATATTTTAAAAAAGATGAATTCCATAGCAAAAATATGAATTTGATGAATACTGTTTTCTGTAACCTATTGAAACTGAAAATTAATAATCAAGAAAATAAAATTATGAAATAAGAATAGTTCCACAGAAAATTTGCCTGGACAACGATACTGTCTATTTTACTCGAAAACTTTTATATGTGACATTTTTTGTGAAATTAAGAGAAAGTGTTATCAGTATAGGTGTTTGCGTGGCTGAAAGCCTTTTCACCCACTGCTGTCCCGACACTCTATCGCGTTATCAAATATTTTGATCGAAAAATAGGTAGAAGTAAGTTGGACGTAGTGTCATAGATGCAATACAGCAAGCTCTTGCTGGATTTCAAATCATGTTAATCTGGAAAAACCTGCATCATATATGTGCGGATTGTTGACCTTTTCAATGATGCTTATGATACAAGTCAACTTAATGAAACTTTTAAAATTTCATACAGAATTTCATAAACATTTCAGATGGAAAGGACTGGGTTTGCAATATTTAAAACAAAAGTTGTGCTAGCAGTGATCCAAGGAATTAAGGTCTTTTTTTGCTTGATTTTGGTTACTGTTTCTTTTTAGGTGGGGAGCTTCATTCTCTATGTAACATTGTCATTTTCGTTGAGAGTCATCAAAGAAAAGACGATAGAAGAATCATCTGAAACAACAGGGTTTCAGTTCAGTATAGATAATTACACTTCTGCGCATTCGTTTTCTGAATAGCTCTTCCGATTTGATATTAACATCGAAACTGAACGTGACCCTTTCTCTATGGAATTCATCAAATTAAAATTATCCTCTGGATGCATTTAAGTAAAAGCACAGACGATATTTTCAGTTTTTACATCCTTCTTTGAAGTCTTTCGAAAGTAGAACACTAACAGTAAGTTACCAACGATCGACTGACATCAGCAATCAATAGCACAGTCATATGAAAAGGGACAGGGAAAATCTTTAACTCGACTATCTTCACTGGCAATGGTACTATTTAGCAGAAAATGAAATTTCGCACTTAATATTGTCTATCGAAGAGCTCAGAAAGATTGAAAAGCAAATATACCAAACAAACCCTCATAATCTGATACTGTTATTACTTAAGAGGGTTTCAAGTATTAAACAACACGTTTTGAGTACAGTAACATATCAAATACTCTTCTTTGTGCCTAAGATAGTTTATCTTACTCCTATTGAATTGCAAAAGAAGTCAACATATTGAGATGTTGAATGAACAATAAAGATTCTAGTGACATTAAAAAAGTCAGCTTTCGTGCTAATGCTAATGATTTTCAAAACAATTCGATCAGTGGATGAGCAACATTTGAGTGTCTTCTACAGATGAACTTAGTGTTCGTCAACCGCACGGTGCCTTTTTGTGTTAATAGTAACCTCTCTCCTATTAAAAACTATTGAGATTTGTTTTTGATTCTAGGAAAATCTTTCAAAGCTTAAAATCACAGAGAAAGAATGTTTTCCAACAAGGGAAGAACTTAAGATGATACTAAAGCCTATCTATTTCATATCCTTCACTGGGTAAACTCAAAAGTGTCATAAAAGATATTGAAATATTCTATGTTATTTCTTTGTACTTGAGTATGGATCATAATTAGATATCCAGTAGCATTGCCGCTAATATAAAACACAGAGGAATCTAATCCCGTCCGCGAACTACCGATCTTTGGAAAGATTTTTCATTCCAAATGCCTAAGAAATTTTCAAAGGAGACAAAGCAGGTAGCTGTTCTTTTTTAAAAATTTTTAATTTGGAATACGACTAATACCAAAAATTTTGAATACTATTTACTTAAAATTCTCTGCTGATGAGACCTTCGAGTTTTGTGCGAAATCATTTTCTGAAAAGTTCGTTTAACTATTAAAAAATAATTCGAACACAGAGAGGATGCGCTCTATTCTAGAAGTAAGAAGCATGTAGTGCTTCTGAGTTTCCGCGAATGTTGAATAGATTGCTAATTTCTGTACGCAAGTAAAGTTAACACGGGATCCTAAAATTTCCGGCTCTGATTCGTCCTTCAAACTTATTCAGCCCTTTAAAAGATCGTATTTTACACAGAATTCTACTCTCTATTCGATAGTTTCTTTTTCCAAGTGGATCATGTTACTGAGAACTACGTTTTGCACTTCAAATACTCTATCGATTGCCTCTATTTCGTTAGTAACTCTCGTTGAGATTCGCCCAGTTACCTATCTTGGTCCTTTAAATGACTCAGCTTGGCTTAGCGTTCAATTTTCTATTGACCGGTCAACTTTTCGGTACCGGTTATCAGACTTGAGATTTTCCTCAGATGCCACTAGGGGTGTAGTACACCCACACTAGAAGTCTTTCTTTAGGGACGAAGTTTCTTTGCGTAATGTAATAAATGTTCGAAAAGCAAAGCTTGTGATAATCGAGTCGATCCACTGCTTACACGTTCATTTTCATCAGCCTAGAGATCCATATTTTGTCGCAAATTCTAGGAGAATATTAACATTAGGTATAGAATCTAATTTGTAGTTGAGCGCACTCGTTTAAGAAACAAAGAAATGAAAGAACATCAATCCCCACAGGGGTTACTAAGCGCTTCGAGCAGATAATAGAGTATTGTAAGTAAAATCCCAGTTTTTGTCAGATGATTCATATTGAAAATAAAACCATCCGGTAGCGAATAAATTGCCGCATCCATCACAGCCTTTTAGAGAGCTAATACAATGTGACGGACGATTCTATACAGAAAATAAATGATTCTACTGCTAACTCTTCTGGCGTTGTACTCAGTCACTTCCAGCAAACATGCTCAGATCAACATATGTATCAAAAGAGAATCGTTTTTCTTAACAGTAACCGAAAGAAAAATATTTAGCTACGAATATCGAACTCTCCCCGAGCAGACAAACATTTTCAAAAACGTGTTTAAACGCACAAAACCGGTAAAAACTGGTTGTTTTTTAGCTGAGAGTCGGAAATCGCGATTGCGAGCCAAACACGTCCATTGTTTGCGGATTTTAAGACCTTTTTTGTGCGTTAAAAGGCGTTTTTGAAAGTGTTTGTCTACCTTGGTCTCAGATCACTGTGCTTCTGCACACACGGCATAGCAGATAAGTAAGCCAGTTTTTAAGAGAGTTTCATTTCGTAATAGCCTGTTTCTTGGTTCAGTTTTTCAAAGAAACATCGAGTACTGTTATTAATTTCACCTTTTGTAAGTTTAGCTGAAAGTCACAGGAACGGATTAGATTGTAGAAAGTATTAATGAACAATTCTTAAGAAAAAGCATTAATCTTAAGCTAATACAGTTTTGATCATAAAAAGTCTAAACTCATGTCGAGTAGTAAGGATGTGTGGATGTGTTGTAGTTTATTCTTACTCAATCACCCACACCCACACCCAATCCAACAAGAGTTTTCTTTTATCAATCAATTTCTGTAAATTCAAAAAGAACGGTTACTACAGTGACCAAGGAAAGACAAAAGGTTAAACGACTCTTTCTCGAAACAACTTCTATCAACAACATTCATTATTTCACGTGATATTCCACTTGAAAATGTTAATTAATTTGTTTTTATACTTTCTAGGTAATAGAAACACGGAGAGAAAAAACGAAGATTCGTTTTTTCGTATATTTATTTTGTAAAAACAGCTTTGAATAAAAACAAAATTAATTATAGTCATTGATAGATGGTTGATTAAAGTTTATCTCTTATTCTATGTATTGATATTAAGGTATATTAATTGATTTTTATTTTCTCTGAGACAATTGAGGTTTTAGAGATTTTTAAAAATAAAAATCACCAAACAGAATAAATTTCATTTCAATTTTGATAGGTATTGATTAGGTTTTTCCACAATTTACTACAGATTGTGAGTCCATAACTATCTTTTCTTTATATGTCAATGTTGAATGAAACTTTCTTAAATATGCGTGACAATAAATTTCTTGAGATTAATACTGTTTTGTTATTCTATACAATGGGTCTAAAGCCACTTTCTTATCCTCAAAATATCTAGTCTTATGAAATCTATACTCTGGTTCAAGCGTACTCAGTTGATTTTATCTTCTAGACCCTACCTTATTTTTAGATATCCATATTTTAGCAGATGCGAAAATAAAGTTTTTTTTTCAACATATTTTCATGTATTTTATTTATGTTTGCTGGTAATTAAATAGGATATTATTAGATAATTTTAAAATTTTCATAAAAGAAAAACGTCATTAACAAGGTCGCTACTCAATGATTTCTTCTCTCTCATAAAAGATTTTCCATTTTGAATGGTTGAATCGGGCTAGAAAATTTCCAAGATAGAGCCTCTAATATGAAACTTTTTGATCAAAATTTCGAGGCATAAATCAAAACCAAAGCAATAATTCGACTTATTTATAGTGAATTTATGTGATTCAAGACAATAATTATAAAATTGCTCGAACAGCATGTAAAAGAGACTGAAATTTTTTCAAAATAAAGTCAATAGATGTGTGCAGCTTTTCATCAGACAAAGTTTTGAATATTCGCCTATGCTGATTACTTAACTGATCATTTTATGACATACATCTTTAAAGTAAACAAAAACAGTGACACTTCATTAGATTAAATCTTTCATTCCTCAACAAAGAAACTCAGAGCAGCAAAAAAATTCTACTTAGATAAATCTTTACTCTCAACTAGATGTTTAAAATAAAATAGATTTAAGAAAATTGTTTCCGATTGTTTATGAAAAGCTTTTAGCAATATGAATGATATTCTGTACTATTCAAAACCCATATTGTCAGTTAGAATCAGTTGAAGTTATTCAGCAAGAATCTACTAAAAATCGATAGAAGCTGAAATATGTTTCATTCGAGGAAAAAGCAACAGAATTCAAATTTTCAAAAGTTTCGATGATATTTAAACTTTGTATGAGAGTCCGAAAAAGCTAATTGATTTTGTGGAGATTTTCAAAGAATTTTTTTGTAGTTCGAAAAATTTCACTAGAATTCAAGAGATTTCACAATAGTTGAAAAGAATTTGTAGGATTTTATGAAAATCAAGAATATTTTACAGAACTTAGTCACTTGAGGAAAGTTCAAGAATAAAGTTTCTTCTGTCTCTTCATAGATTTCAAAACGTTTGTTTTTTAGAAAATTTCAGATAATCGAGCAAAAGATAAAAGTTATATTTGTAAAACTAGAAACAGAAAAAAAAATAATTGATCAATATGGCCATGGCATTGCCTACAACATCAAGAAATAGTTTGAAACAGGTTGAATGGATGTGGAAGTCAAATCCAAATCCATGGTCTGAATCAGAATCAGCTATATGGAGTCATTATTCAGATGTGGAAAATCTAATTATCGAAGAAGCATTTACAGACCAACAATCATTAGCACTCTTAGATGATTATTGTATTGATTTTCAAAAAAATCTTCAAGTATCCAACATTGATGGTAACAAACGAAGGCCTGTTAAACGCGTCGTGCGTAAAAGAGAAGATAAACATCTAAGAGAAGAACGTTTTGTAGATCTTCCTGTTTCTACGGCACGTTCGTTTGGTGGTCAATATGGTTGGATGTCGCCATTTGTAGTTGAAGTTCGAAGAGATTTAGGTCTTAAAATAGATGAATTACCTTCGAAAAAGCCAACTATGGTACCAATGCTTGTTGAAAAAGCAGCTCGTGGTATAATTGAAGAAGGCAAATATCTCAAGAAAGAACGAGAAGCAGAAAAAATGGCAAATATGCTTAGAGAAAAAAAGAACCAAGACATGAAAGAAATATGGAAATGTTGTGCTTATCTTTACTCCTTAGAAAGTTTTCTATATAAAACTTTGAATGCAGCCATGAGATTAGTAGGAGATGAAAAGCACGAAAATGTATGGCGAAGTAAAATTCGTACATTAGGTCCATTTTGTTTACTACTGTGGGATGATCCAATTAATATAAAAACAAAAAGGGGAACAACACTTTACCGAGGAGCTCAATTGACTCCTGAACAAATTGCTTCCTATGAAGATATGGCCAAAAACTCAAGTAAACTTGGATCATTTCAAGCTTTTTCATCATGTAGCCGAAATCGTGAAAAAGCAGAAGAATTTGGTAATACTTTATTTATTATGAAATTAGACCATGCTTTTACTGCTGATCTTCGTGAATTATCTGAATATCCGAATGAAGAAGAGGAACTGATTATACCAGGTGTTTTTTTTAGTGTGGAAAAAGTTGAATTAGACTGCAAGGCAAACAAACATGTGATTTACTTACGACTTTTTCAGGCGGATTATGGTAAGCTGAAACTAATTTATTTGAGGGATCCCAACGATATAGAAAATAAAGTATCTGCAGCATTTCTATTCTCATTCATCTGTCTTCTTAATGTGAGACGAAATAATTTCCTTCTAATTTCATTTGATAAATGTATCGAAGTTCTAAATCGGAGTGGCAAGTAATTAATTTTAGTCGAAACTTCAAATATATTCCACACATAAAGCGATACCATCAAAAAGATATAGTAGATATTCTAAAAGTATTTTAAGTTTTGTACAGTATTATATATTTACACTTATGCATTGGGAAAGTAAATCAAATGATATGGAAATATTGCCACGTCCTTAATTTTTTTCATTATCAACTAAATTAATTTTTTTTATTGATTCTTCATCATTTTAGAAAAATTCATTCACATAAGTAAATATATATTCTGAGAGAGCTCTTGAAAAGTTTTATCGTTTTGAACGTTTTTGACATTTCCTTGAACGCTTTGGAAAAAAAATTGAATTATTCCATCATTTTGGTCCTTGGATAAGGACTAAAATTAACTAGTCTGCTTTTATTATCTCTCTCATTTTTATGTTTTGAAAGTAGAGATAATCTGAATATATTACAAGTAGTTTTGTGAGATATAGGAACTTATTCAAAATTTGTTTTTCTATCTTCATTTCGAAACTCAAGTTCTTTTTTTATTGGTCATCAAGATTACCAAATGTAATATTCGATTTATTCTCGAACACAAAAGCTGAATTTAACTGGCAAGTCTGTTGAATGAGACCAAAATTTTCATGTGTATCAAAAAATCCACAGCTTCATGTTTGAAACGTTTTTTTTTCTACTAAAGAAATTTCGACAAACAAAAATAAAATGAAAGCATTAAGATAATTAGTAGCTGTCCACAGAATTGTAGAATCTGCTGTTAATATTATGATAAAAATCTTCGTGAAGATAAGGTTCTACGAAAAATTTTGGTTACATAAGATGTATATAAAGATTTTGTTTCGAAAATGTTCTGTTTCTTTTCTTATATTAGAAAATGAAGGAATGTCTGCCTCATGATAAAAAGATCAAATGTTACCTGCTACTTTCGATATATTTAATACATGTTTTGAATTGTCCTATTCATGACAATAAATGAAAATCTATAATTTTCTACATGAACTATCAAGGTTATCTATTTTCCTAATAGATTTAGATTATTCGCATCTAAACAAACTTATTGAGATAAAACATTTTTTGTCTTTCATAAATATGCAAAAATCAACATACCAAAAATTAAATAGCGAGTATTTAAAGAAAGAATTTAATAAATTTTGAAACATGCTATAATATTTTGAAATAGATTTCTGCATCACTCGATTAAACTTTCAAAGTGTGACGAAACATAGATTTTAGACAAAGTCGACATATTGTTTTTGACTGATTTTGAATAATCTACATGTATTTGTTATTTAAATTAGCATATAGATCATTATTTTCATAATTTAATTGTGCATTGTTGATGATACGAAAATCAGTATTTCATCAAAAGTGTCTAATTTCTAACAAGATACAATGGCATAATAACATTAAAGCTATCTTAGAGTGTGAGGTCGTAATCTCATTCTCTTGAATAAAACATTTGTAACTCATGCTAAAATCACAAGCATTTTGAGTAAATGGTTCTTTATCTTTTATACAAAAATACTTTGTTTTCATTATCAGCTTTCATTCGTAGACAAGAGGAAACTTATCGTTTAAAAAAAACGACTTACTCTTTTTATCCTGTAGACATAAATCCTACATGACAGATATCTCTGACTACAGAGATTCGTTGTTTTCGAAAGAAATCAATTCTTTATCGAATAAGATCAGAACTAAAATTTGAACAAATTTTTGTTTTTTTCTAACATTGAAAATACAACTACATCATGTACTGTAGGATACAGACTGGTATTCTCAACAACTTGTTTCACATGAACATTCACGCATATAGATGTGGATGGGGAGATGGCACGCTTTTAAGCAACATTCACATCCCAAAATACTGACAGACTTAAGTATTATCAAGAACAGTTTTTCACGGGAAGAAAGGATTAAGATATGAAACAAAATTTATTGTAGAAATGGCTAGTTTTTGTAAAAACTGAAGAAAGATTTTAGAAGAACTATTGATTAATATAACTATTTCAGAGTTTAAATTCAATTTCATTTTCTGTAAATATTTTACTTCGATCGAAAAATTCATCATGATTCACATCTTATCACTCATTATTGACATAGAATATAGAGTCTAAGAGTTTATTGTTTTTCATTCATACTGTCATAATAGTGTTGAACGTTGATAGTCAATAAGAAATCAATATAATGATGAATTTTGAAAAAGAAAGTAGAATTTTTTACAAAAAAAAAAGCAAGTTAGATATTCTCATATTAACTATATTTGAATCAAAATTTAGTCTTAAATAATATCAAGAATGTTTTTAAAAACTATAACGATCTATAATAAATTTCAAGTTCTTTTTCATTATTGCATATAAACAATATTCTTCTCTACATAAACCAAATTTTTGAAGTAACATCATTCTATGAAAGTTAGTCAATGGTAGATTGAGATTAGGGCAATAGTTTTTCAATACATTTTAAGTCATATGTCTACGTATTACTCAGTTCTCTAATTGATATTTAGATTTTGTTTATATGATAGTAAATTTATGCATACAAACAAAAATGATTAACTGCTTCTTTTCTGATAATTTTGACATGATAAACACTTACTTATATAAGTTAACAAAATATAATACAAACATTTAGAGTTGTACATTTGAGTAAATGAACTATTGTTTCAAAAGCTTTTAAGAACTCCTTTTATGCGACTTGGCTTGAAAGTTTTCGAAGAACACCTCACTAATGAGTTGAGCTAAGTTGACGCTTTATCTCATAGAATTCACATCTAATATGAACAGACAAGAGTTGCTTATATCAACTAAATTATTAAATTTAATATATACGTTATTGCTAAGAATTTTTCATACATTTTTATTTGTCACAAACATGATTGACTTCCTTCAAATGATCGATATTTTCCTAAGGTTTTGCTCACCTAATGAAGAATATCAATCTAA